>CM039318.1:110444595-110626625 GCA_022316695.1 Camellia oleifera
ACACCACCACCCCCACACCTGTTAATGGCATAATTTGTTTCATTTTTTAACTCAATGGTGTTTGCGTCTTACCCATTTATTGAAGCCACTATCAATTTTGCACACATGCTTATTCCTATTGGCAATTGCAATTGTGGACTCGGAGAACACAACTAATTGGGCTTGGTTTTTGGAACACCTCGTGAATGTGGTCAAAATGGACAGGATGATCATATTCATTTCAAATTGACACACAGGTATACTCGAATCTATTCCAACCACATTCCCATCTGCCCACCATGCATTTTTCTTACAACATTTGCAATGGAACTTGCAAGACAAGATGCAATACACCAACAAGATGCACCGTGTTGGCTTGCTAAGCAAATTTCGTGAATGCGCTTATGCACCGACAGTAACAACATTCAATTCCAGTTTAGAAAGGTTTAAGACATCGGGTCAACAAGTGGCAACGGCTTTTTTGAAAGATTTATCCCCGTCGTATTGGGCAAATGCCTATTTCTGGTACGCACCCGATCACGAATATAGTGAACCAAATTAATTTCAAATGATGCCCAACTTAATGCATTTTTTGTTCATAATTACATGAAACTATTTTTACATTTCATCTTTGTGTTTTTAAGGGTGACCGATATGGCGAGATATGTTCCAACACTGCTGAGTCATTCAACTCATGGATCTGTGAGGCACGCCACCTCCCAATCACACAAATGGTTGACAACAATAGAATGAAAATTATGGATCAAATGTCAAAACGCCGACGTAAGGTAGCCGCGTGGCCTGGAGTTCTTTGCCCCAAAATGGAGTCCCGGTTGGTAAAAACATATAACAAAGGTAGGGCATGACTTGTAAGCCAATCAAATGAGGATGTGTATGAGGTCTATTCATACCCATCAGTACTTGTGGATGTTGCCAGGCGGATGTGTTCGTGTTTTCAGTAGCAGATTAAATAGTTCCCATGTGCACACACGATGGTTGCAATCCGTAACAGCAGACGAGATTTGTATGACTTGGTTGAACCATATTACCATGTGTCCAAATATCGTTCCACATACGCTTCAAGCATAACTCCAATACCAACTGTTGAGAAACTACCGTTCAATACTGAAGATTTCATCACACACCCACTAGTTGTGAAACGACCACCAGGGAGGCCAAAGAAAAAATGAATTCTGTCACGGGGGAAAGAAGTGTAGTAAATTCATTGTGGACGTTGTCAATGCATGGGGAACAATAACAAAGAAGACATGTAAAGAACCAATTTAGCCGTCACTACATGCGACTATATGTCTAATGTTTTCATTCTAAAGTTTGACACTACTGTTTTTTTTTTCTTTTAAATAAGTGTGTGCCAGAACACCAAACATACCGTACTATTATTGTTTGCGTTATTACGTGATTTTTATTATGTAAGTCGACCAAATAATTTGGGTGACACATAACCCCAAACCTAACAGTTCACCAAACTATTTCTACCGCTGTAATGTTTTACATTTTTCAAAATATTCGGCAAACATTAATATGTACCGTAATCTTCCACAATTTTTAGCAACTGCAAGTAAGCGTTGAATTCATTACATGAATGGCATTGCATATAAATGTGGTCCCATTCAACACACATCTTCAGAACATCGTATTTTAACAACATCATTACACCTGCAACATGACACACATTCACCAAAGTGTACTAAACACATCAACAGTTACAACCTGAACCACAACCACCTTTAAACTTACTCAATGCACGTTCGTCACATTCCGTGAAATAGCATACACAACACACAACATTGTCCACTCATACCCCAACATAAACATTTACACAACCACCACCTTCGTGGAACAACACCAACCCACATATTTGTTTGCCACACTGGTGCTTGTTCAACATACCCACCCATATTATTGTACACCAGACAAAACCATTATTGTACAACATCATTAGCCAATAGCATGTAAATTTCATTCACAACTAACATTTTCAATACCAAGCTTATATAAACATAGTGCCCATGCAAGAATCAAGAATCGCAAATCGCAAAAAAAAAAAACAACACATTTAACATAAGCCCACATCGTATTTACTACCAAATTCAGTTTTTTCACGTACGTCCACAAAAGAAAAAACCCATGCATATACCACTTACTAATCAAAAATATATAATTGTACGATATTGTTTTCATATGTGCTTAAAAAAAAACATTCAGATCGAATGTTTTAGACCCCTGATCGTGTTGTTCACAAATCCCTTAACCATGTTTGCTCTCAACACGATGCCGTTGGTACTTTTCAATGAATGACCTACATCAACATGGTGCACATATTGCCGCGTCACCGTGCAAACAATAACCGCACAATCCAGTTTGCATTGGGAAAACCCAAAGAACAATTGGTCAATTACATTGCACAATCACTTTCGAAGACAATGGACAACGTACTGGTTTCAACACCGGATTACTTACGAGTCGGCTCTCTGCTGAGGGTAGTCTTCAACAGACTCAAGGGGGTGGTTGAAGGTCTCAGAGATGATAACCTCGTCTATTCCATCCGCTCGTAACAACCACTTCATTACAATTGAGACACGTTCCTTCTGCCACACACAAAACAACCATCCAAATTAATTTCAAACTCACAATACGTCCATAACCTTATTGAAACAACAATTACATGTGTTTTTTAGTAGGATAAGCGCTTCATTGTAATGCACGTCTGATCTGCCGGTCGAACGTTGCCTCATTGGATTAAAATGTTTCCAACTTCCATCCTCTGTGTCGTACACCACGAAAGTCCAATGTGCTTGGTTGCATATGGGAAAATGAATGTACCGACAATACTTAGACAATGCAAAATTCTTCAGCACATAACTTTCCATGGTTTGTGTGCTTCCGGTTTTGATAACGTTCTACAAAACAAATAGTCTTTATCAGAAGATGTCCATGCACCGGTTACCATATAACAATTACACAATACTTCTCACCATGCAAATAATGCTGAAGAAGTACGATTTGTCCACTAAAGCATCACTCGCACAGACATGTGCTTGCTCTGTCAACAGTATCTCAGCATATGCATCAATTACCTGTAGTGAGACACCAAAACATTAATTACGGAAGTCAACCATAACAACTATGTACGACAACACACATTTAGAATTCTATGGAAAACAACACAACACATGTGACACTAAAGTAATAACACAACTCACATTACCATGGATACTACCTCTACGTACAAGACTCTTAACATTGGTAAAATACATTAACACACAGCTGTCAACACTAGCCCACATGATAGCCCTACACATTTACACCTGACACACCATGGGTGTAACAAGTAATTCAGCCTTCTTTTCTAAACCATGTCATTGGTACTAAGTTTCTAGTGAGCCATGGTCCATACAAACACTTTAACCTTAAGGGAGAGGAGACCCACGCATTTCATATCAACTTGTGAGGGACAAAATCATCAATAATTTTATCAAAAAATTACTTGCAAGAAAAATGTCACTGAGACTGTACCCTTTAATCAATAATGCATTGGATGATGAGAGATACTAGGGGTGTCCGCGGTTCGGTTTAGGACGGTTTGCGGTTCGGTTTGGACCCGCCCGCATCTATGCGGTTTGGGAAAAAGTCAACCCGCAACCGCCCGCAATACGGTTTGCGGTTTGTGCGGATGTGCGGGCGGTTGCGGGCGGTTTGCGGATTGAACTTTTTTTCCAAAAATTTATTTTTAAACCTTTTTTTTTTCTTTCCCATTTTGTCAATCTTTATTTTGAACAGCTACAGCAAGCAACAAAGTTTGGTTCCTCCTTAAAAGATTGTTTTTGCCATTAAGGATGTTAATTATTAAAAAGAATGAGAGGGGAAAGAAACTATTAGAATTTAGAATCAAAGTAAATTTCAGGGCTTGAATAAATGAAGTAATCATGTGTTTAGCATTGTCATACCTTTGCATCAGTTCTGAATAGTACATGGCCATGCTCATGTCAACTCTGATTTAATTATGTAGTTGTGTCTGCAATTAAAGAGAAAACTTGAGTAAAATATCAGAAGCAAAAACTAAGACTTCTTTCTCTGCATAAATCAAAATTTCTCACCTTTTTTGAATCAACCCATAAATGAGATGTTGAAATATTTCCAATTTCATCCCTGTAGTAAACGGAGTGAGCTCTTGGTGGCAATTTGGCAACAAGATGCCTAAATGCTGACGCACCTCTTACATGAGGCCTGGCCTGATAGTCCAGCCTGCAGTATTCGAACAGTATAGCAGAATAAAATCCCCTAATCACAGACACCACCAACTCTTGAGCAACAGCAAATGGCTGATTGTTTTCAAAGTGAACTATTATAGATGAGTATGAGAAAGGTGGACCTCTTCATAGTTGATCCCATCTGGAAATTCCCAACAGAAATATGATGAGCCTTGTGTCATTTGAAGTTAACATGAACTATATATTAGGAAAAGAAAATTGTTATATGCAGCTTGTTTTCAGGCTTCTTTGAAATTTGTGGTTTATGTATTGTAATTAGATCTAATATGGTGTATATCGATGTTGCTAGAGTTGGTCATGTAGTAATGATTGACAGGTTTATGAAGCAGTTTAGCCATTTTGATGGCAAAATGGTAGTTTAAAATTTGTGAATCCAAAGAAAGGTAGGAAATTTAAAATCTTATTTAATATATTCTGCTTTATCGTATATTAAAATTTTGCTCCCAAAAGAATAAACAACAAACAAAAATGATTTTAGTGAAGCAATTAGTTTGTACCTGAGTGACGAGGGCATATAACGGAAGTGTAATATAGCTGCACACAATTTGAACTCCTATCCTGCAGAATCAAATATATATGCCCTTTATTAAATAAGAATATCATATTGATAATATGAATTAATCTATAACTATCTAAATTACTAGAGTCATGAATCTGAGTTCTGCAACTTTACTTCCAACCTCTTCGGTAGAATGTAAGATAACACATTAGGACATTGTTCCAAGCCGAAAATAATTTCTGAAGGAAACCACAAATAACAAGACATACAAACCACAAATAGCATTGTTATACCTTTTACTAACAGATTCAGATCAAACAAAATTACAGATTCAGATTTAATTTATACAGATTCAGATTCCAAAATTACTAACAGATTCAGATCAGAAGAGACCTTGAAGCTAACAACATATTCTGGGTAAATATGAGTATTCTTATTCATATTCCATACTATGTACTGTCTTGGAGTATGAATATCATCGACTCCACTATGAAAGTCCTCACCATTGACACATAACACACAATCAGAAATGAACAAATAAACTAAGAGTCACAGATCTAAAAAAAAAAAATCACCATTGACACAGAAATGAACAAAAAATCACCATTGACAAACAATCTTAGTCACACAGAGTGACACAGGTCTGAATAACACAAAAAAAATCAGAGATCGGAGAGGAAAGAGAGACAGCGACAGCGACATAGAGATCCATACCTGCGAGGTCGATCGGTACGATGAGAGTATGAGGTCGATAGGTCGATCTTGCGATGAGTGAGAGTCAATCTCTTGCGAGATTGATCGGCCCAGATGAGTGATGAGATGAGAGTGAGAGAGTGAGTGTGAGAGACTGATAAGATGAGAGTGAGATGAGAGTGAGAGACTGAAAACGAGAGAGAGTGAGATGAGAGCTGCGTAATGTGTTTTTGAGTTTAGGGTTTTTTTCTTTTGTTTGTTTTGTTTGGGTATAGATGAAGTGAAGTGAACGGTCCAGATCTTCTGAAAAAAAAATAAAAAAAATAAAAAAAAAAGAAAAACAAAAAGAGTTATGCGGGTGGGTTGGTCGGGTGCGGTTCAAACCCACAACCCGAAAATTAGAAATATTTCAAACCGCATCCTACCCTATTGTATTTGCGAAACCGCCCATACGCGTGCGGGTAGGGTCGGGTAGGGCGGGTTGTGCGGGTTGGATGACCCTATGCCCAGCTCTAAGAGATACCAACGAAGCAAATTAATTGGCCTCATGATCATTTATATTTCTAAAAAACTAAAAATTCTAAGAAATCATATTAGAAAAAGAGGAGATCATAGAGATCCATGGAAAGGTCCTCATTGAGCATCATAGACATCAACTTCACATAAGAAGAGTCTTTATTTTCCTCTAAATGAATCTACTTTATCTGTAGTTTCAAGTTATGCAAGCACTTTGAAAGGCTCAACCAATTTGCTACAAGCAACTCAAAGTAGACGAATATTGTGTTATGACAATGCAAATCAGGACAGACCCATATTATGCTGGGCATCAGAAAGCAAAATGATGTACAATACTAGAAGGTACTAGTCAGCTTAAAGTCTAAAACTACATACCAAGGGAAAGAAACTGAGTGTTCTGTTGTGACGTCTTACCACCACGTAGACCACCATAGATAAATATCAGGTCATCAATAGCAGCGGCAGCATGCCTACAGGGTCTCGTCAGTTCAACTGTAGCATCTCCACCAGCAGCATTAGCACTGTATCTGCCTGTCCTGGGAGTAGCAACAACAGACTTTGTATCACACCAGACTCCTACCGCCGTATCCAGAACTACACAGAAACATGACAAATCTGAGAAAAAGACTAAGCGTAGATTTTGTACACCAACAATTTCAACACATTTGCTGGATTATAGGGAAAAAGAAAATAAAGGAAAATACCTGCAACACTTGATGAGTCCTCCATCATGCGTCCACCACCAAGTGCACCACCAGACACATGAAGCCTTGCATTTACAAAAACCTACAGGAGCATAGCACATCTCAATGACTGTTTTCTAGATACCGAACATGAGTGGGGGAAAGGTCAACTAACAGTGGGGTCTTTTTCTTTTCTTTTCTTTTTTGGTTGGGAGTTTAAAAGAAAAACTCACCGCTGCATGTTGATATCTAGGAAATGGTGAGACACCAAGAGCAATTGCCTATTCCCACCGACCATCTCTATGTTTTGCAAGTCCATATGCACTGGCCAGTGGCTGAAAAAATCATTAAGAGAGGACGTAACAAGTCAAACATGTATGACAATGAAGAGGTGTATCTTGACCTTGATAGAGAGAAGGAATCATATAGACAAAATTGTACAATAATATTCATAGCAGATACAGCAGTATTCACACTACAAGAAAAGTGGGTATATGAGACGGGACTATTTGCGACGGCACACTTGCCGTCTCAAAAAAGCAGAGTATTTGCGACGACACCATTTGCCGTCTCAAAAAAGCATAGCATTTGCGACGGCACAATTTGACGTCTCAAAAAATGAGAGCATTTGCGACGGTATTTTCTGCTGTCGCAAATACTCTATTTTTTTGAGACGGCAAATTGTGCCGTCGCAAATGCTCTGCTTTTTTGAGACAACAAATGGTGCCGTCGCAAATACTCTGCTTTTTTGAGACGGCATTTTCTGCCGTCGCAAAAAGTGACTTTCGTGTTTTTTTATTTTTAGTGAATATTTTTAAAATTTTAAATATTTTTTTTAGATGCACCTTACTTAGATGTATCTAAAAAAAAAATTATGAAAAAATATTTTTAAAAATTAATAAATACATAAAAATACAAAAAAAAAATGTATTGAATTATTGTATTTTTGGTATTTAATGAATTTTTAAAAGATTTTTTTTACAATTTTTTTAATTTTTAGGTGTATTTATGTTAGGTGTGTCTAAAAATTAAAAAAAAACTTAAAATATTAAAAAAATTCAGTAAAAACAATATAACACGGAAGACAAGAAAGTATAATTTTCTCAAAAGAGTTTTTGGAAAACTCTAACCTAGCATAGTGATTGTGGTTTTGAGACAGCTTCATATATATACAGTCACAAAATGGTTTGAATATATTCTAGTACTTTTTTCTGTCGCAAAATTTTTTTAAAAAAACAATGTCTTCTTACTCTTTTGATGTAACATTTCTCTTTTCATTCATTTTTTCATCTTCATGTCTCTCTGTCTCTATCTCTCTCTCCTCTCTTTATCTCTTTCACTCATCACTCTTCTTTCTCTGTCTGTCTATTTCTCTCTCTCATTCTCTCTCTGTGTCTCTCGCCTATCTCTCTTCTCTCTATCTCTCTCATCTGTTCTCTCTCTCTGTCTCTCTCGCTCATCTCTCTTATTTCTTTTATCTCTCTTTCTTATCTTTCTATCTCTCTGGTCCATTTCTCTTCTCTCTCTGTCTCTCTCCTTTTCTGTGTCTTTCTCTCGCTCATATCTTTTCACTCTATTTCTCTCTCTTTTTGTCTATCTTTCGCTCATCTCTTGTTTCTTTCTCTTTTTCTATCTTTCCCTCTATCTCTATCTCTCTCTATCTCTTTTTCTGTCTATCTCTCTCTCCCTGTCTCTCTCTCACTCATCACTCTTTTCTCTCTCTCTCTCTCTCTCTCTTTACTTGTCTATTTGTCTATTTCTCCCTCACTATGTTCGCCTTGCTCACTCTCTTACTCTCATCTTCTCTATTTATCGAGCTCCTTCTCGATTTATCGATCCACTATAAATGACGTCGTCTTACTCTTTTGAACATTCTTTTTTCACCCATTTTTTCATTTTCCTATCTCTCTGTCTCTCTTCTCTTTCCCTCTCTTACTCATCACTCTTCTCTATCTGTCTGTCTCTTCCTTTCTCTATGTGTCTCTGTCTCTCTTCTCTGTCTCTCTCTCACTCATCACTCTTCTCTGTCTGTCCGTTTCTCTCTTTCTCTCCGTGTCTCTGTCTCTCTTCTCTTTCTCTCTCTCACTCATCACTTTTTTCTGTCTGTCTGTCTCTCTTTTTCTTTGAATCTCTCGTCCATCTCTCTTCTCTCTATCTCTTTTATCTATCTTCTCTCTCTGTCTCTCTTCTTTTTTTCTCTCTCGCTTTCTCGCTCATCTCTTTCTGTCTCTCTCTCGTTTATCTATTTTCGCTCTTTTTTTTTTCTCTCTCTCTCTCTCTCTCTCTCTCTCTCTGTTTCTCTCTTTGTCTATATCTTTTTACCTATTTTTTCATCTTTTTCTCTCTATTTTCTTTCTCTCTCATTCATCACTCTTCTCTCTCTGTCTGTCTATTTGTCTTTCTCTCTCTCTTTCTGTGTCTTTCATTTATCTATCTCTTTTCTTATCTCTTTTCTCTCTCTCTCTGTGCCTCTCACTTATCTCTCTCTCTCTCACCACTCATCTTCTCTACCACCTTTACCACTACTGCAAACGCCATTTCACTACCACCACTACTACCACGGTCGCCATTTCACCTCTACGACTACTATTACTACTACCATCGCCACCACTCCACTACCACCACTACCACTATTGCCACTACTACTACTACCATTACCTCTTTTTCACCCCTGCTACTCCATCTACTCTACTACTACCACAACTTCACCACTAATCTCCTTCGTCATCACCACCACCACCACCACCGCCACCATCATCTCTTATCCACCACCTTCACCACTACTGTCGGTTCCTCTTCTCTACCACAAAATATTACCTCTTTTTTCTCTCTCACTCATCACTCTTTTCTCTTTCTTTCTCTGTGTCTGTTTGTCTGTCTCTCGCTCTTTCTCTCTCTCTCTCTATCTGTCTCTCACTCATCTCTTTCTCACCACCCATCTTCTCTACCATATTCACCATCACTGCAAATGCCATTCCATTATTACCACTACTACCACTGCAAATGCCACATTGACCACAAGAAATTAACTTCATTTTAATGGAAAATATTATCCCTACTTCTACCAAATAAAAAAATAATAATAATTTTTTATTCATTAAAATAAATATGAAACAAATAAATTTTCAACCTTACTAAATGAAAAAATAAAAATAAAAATTCATTAACTATAAAAAAAATTATTGTAATAAAAAATAATTTTTTTAGCAATGACATCCTCTGTTGCAAAAAAAAAAGTCATTTTATTATTTAAATATTTATTTGTAATGAAAATAAAAATAAAAAAAATCCAAAAAAAAATTCATGGCCCCCTCCCTCCCTCTTCTTTCCATTCCCGCCCGGTTCCTCCCTCTCTCTTTCCATTCCCGCTCTCCCTCTCCCCAAAAACCCAAAATCCCTAATCGGTGTCTTATTTTCCATTCTCGCTCCCCCTTCCCCCTCCCCCCCAAAACCCAAATCCCCAATCTATTCAGTCTTTGATGGGGCAACCAGGCAAAGAAAAGAGAGAGAGAGAGAAAAGATCATCGATCTCGTGGATCATCGATCTCGTCTCCTCCCCACCCTCTCTCTCTCTCTCTCTCTCTCTCTCTCTCTCATATTCACCCTCTTCAAACCCTAATTTCTGCCTCTGATCCACCTCTCGTCGCTCAATCTTCCATCCCTTGTTTCTCGTTGTGTTTGGGAATCTAGGGTTTTTTTTTTCTATGAAACCCTAAGAATTAATTGAAGAGGGAGGGAGGGAGGGAGGGAGGGAGGGAGGGAGAGAGGTTTGATGGCGCAAAATGGGCAGGGGATGGACCCTGCCGTTCTTGATGACATCATTAATTGGCTTTTGGAGTTTCAGCAGGCGAGGAGTGTACGCCAGGTCCAGGTCCAGCTCTCCGAGGCTGAGATCCGTCAGCTTTGCACCGTTTCGAGAGAAATCTTCCTCCAATAACCCAATCTCTTAGAGCTTGAAGCCCCCATCAAGATCTGCGGTAAAAGTTTCATCTTTTTCTTTGTTTATGTTATGTAACTCTGTATTTGTTTGCTGTTGGTTTTGGGTTTGTAAGATTTTTGTTTGTTTGTGGGTTGTTCTTATCTTAGTTACACACTTACATATATTCGTAGTTGTTTTTGTTTTTGGTCTATTTTTGAATAGGATTTAGAGGAGTTGGGGAGAAGTTGTGGATAAGTTTTGGTCTGGCTTCTTTGTCCATTTTATTGATTTATTCTCATTATGCTAATAATTTTAAATTTTGGGGAAAGAATAAATTTTGACTTAAAAATAACTTACAAATAAAATTGAGTAATGCAAGACTTGTATTCATCCGATATTCAGCCTATCTGATACTTCTGAGTTCTTGCCATGAGATTTAGTCTTAAGGATGCATCCAACTTTTGCTGCCTAGTGGATGGTGTTTTATTTTGTTGAGGAATACCCTATTGCATTAATGAGTTAACGAACATGTGATTTTTACTTTGCAAATATTTTTCTTTTTTCCAAGGAGTTAAAAGTGTCATGCTTTTTTGGTGAACTGTGTCTTGGGACATCACAGAACAGCCAAACTTCTTTTGCTGCATTTAAGGCCAGAAAGTGTAGAGTAACTGACACTTTCTAAGTATTTGAGGTCTTTAATTGCTGTTCTAAGAAGTCATCTATTGCATTAATGATCTTCCCAATTATATTTCTGGAATTATATTGATTACTTATTGATTGTTGGTTGGTTTTGGTAGTTCGTTGAGTTGAGTCAGTGTCTCCTCCAACACAACATCAGCCTCTATTATAGAACCAGGTTTCTTTCTAAATTGGGAGCTTTGAGGATCTTGGGTTGGTCTTCTCATGGCACATATTGGCGGGCATAATTTCTCTGGAGGGTCTCTATCAGGTTGAGATTTTTATGTATTCAAATTAAATCCTATCATATGATTTTGCAATTAGTTGGAGTGTTTAATATCCCAATGGTGGTGGTTTATTGCTTATTGTTTGTGCCCACTTCACTACCAATTATAAGTGGTTGGAACTAAGAATTATGTAATGAAGTTTTTTGATTGAAACTTGTTCTTTAATTGCTCTCTGTTTGGTTGGTCTACCATAATTAGAGACCCAGTATTTCAATATCTTGGCACTAAAGAAAAATAAATAAAATAATTAAGGCTCAAGCAAGACCAGTTGAATTCCTTGTTTAGTTAAATAAGATCTAGTTGTTAGATAAAATACAATACTTCTAAATTCATGTTTGTTTCACTTTCCTCAAAATTTGGTGGTGAAAAAGCATTATAAGCTCCATTTTATTCAGTTTTTTTGCATTAGCTTGTCCAGATGACGCTAATTGAATCACCACTACTTGTGCCTGATTCTTGGGCTATTATGGGGTTATTATAGAAACGTGAGTCTTGGGCTATTAAAGCAGCTGAAAATACATGAACAGTGCTTCTTTGCTCTCTTATTAAAACTTGTCAGTCATTTAAAGGGTTTTTAATCTCTATGGTTGCTACTTGCTATGTCATACTCCTATCACATGCTGGAGGTTTGGTGGCTTATCTATTCCATGTTTTAATTTGTTCATCTATCAGTTAATCAATTCAACGGAACTATTATTGACAAAGATACTTGGAATCCATAAATAAACAGAGGCATATTCTTATGTTCACCTTATTTAAATTATTTGCTGTACTAATTATGCATTGTATATCTAAGCTTATCTATTAATCTAAAATTTGAATGAAAATATGTTCTTGGAACTCTTTCTGTTGCCTTACTTTGATCACTGTTGTGGGTAATGGTTCTCTAATCTTGTTTTTTCTGTTGATATGAAACAGTTGTCATCAGTGGTTTGTTAATTGGGAAAACAAAAGAAAGTTTTTAATTTCTATCTTGTACTGATCATTCTCCATACATAGGTTTTACTTGGCATTGGGGAGATCATCGCTTCAAGGTCTTGCCCCAAGGTAATCTTCTATCAAGGCATCATGTGTATGCTCTTTGACTAGAAAAGAGTCTGTCGAGTAATTGTTGTAAATTTGGTTGATAGTTCAGGAAGTTACTAATTCCTTTGTGATTGGCTCTGCTGAAAATATTCAGTTGAGGCCCTTAATTCCTTTGATGTTCGGATAACATTAATTATATTCGAAGATTCTAGCTATTAAACACCTATTGTGGCTCTTATTATGTAGGGTTTTCAACATTGTTATGTTGTATTAATGCATTTACTTCCTTTATAGGTACTTTTGTTGAATGGTATTCATGACCGAGAAACTAGCGGCTTTTCTGCTGCTTGCTTTAGGTTGGGAGGGTTTCTAGCACAATCCAACTCTAACCCACATAAATAGGTTAGTCTCTCTTAATCAATTCATATACATCATTGTATTTGTTTTCAATTCTCTCAAATTTTCTTTCTTTGCTGTTTCCATTAGTTTGGAGGGATTGAATTAGTTTTTGGTTTCAATCTGAGGACTTGATACTGCAAATGATATCATCTACGCCAAGTGTTTGTGTTTTTGCTTCTGTTTTTGTAATATGGTGTTTGTTGCTTTCATAGTTTTGCTCGAGTTCAAATCGTAGAATCGTATCAATTCATTGCTTGTCCTTCTAAGAATTAGTATATGATTTGTTGTTCAAGCTCTTCGGTGATCGAGTTTGTGTCTCGTTTGGTGGCTTGGGGTGTTGTTTTAATGATATAACTTGTTACATTTGTAAATACAATCATGCAGCTTTAATTCTCCGGATTTCTTAGCATATCATTTTTTGCCTTTCTTGACGTCATTAGGGATGGATGCATCACTTATCTATTACAGAAAAAGTATTTAGAACCATAATTGTTTTCGAGAACCCAAAATAATTCATATACTGTCCCACAGTGGAGGCCTCATCGTGCATATGTATGTCATGTAATCATATATTAGCGAATAAGCATTCTCCCTCACATTCTTGTCAGAATAACTTTTTTTCTTCTCTTCTTTTTTCATTTTTAAATTTTAAAATTTTGACAAATAGACTGCCTAATACTATATATCAAATGACAGTAGTAAGAGATGTAATTAGAAGGCTGTGATTGGTGGGCTTTGCCTAGAGTTCTGTTATTTTGTCAAGTTCTATTTCTCTGAGACATCTTCTTTCATTGTGGGTTGATGCAATTTTGCATAAATTCTATTACATCATTTGTATGATGCTTTAGCTGAATTATTATGTTTGCCTTTTTATCAGTGAATTAAGGTATGAACTCTTCATCAACTCAATTTGCCACTTTAGGAATGATGGGTTTATATGAGAGACAAATTTTTTAGAAGTGGGCGCACCAATAAATTTTGTAAAATCTAGTCAATTCCTGTATATTTTTGTGTTTATTCATGTATTTGGTTTCTAGATTCATAGTAAAACTCTTTCCAGATAAACCACAAACCTAGAAAAAGTGTCCACAAAAATAAAATGTAAGATGTAGATTAATGAATCTTTGGTCTACATATTTTATTTTCTACAATTAAAAAAATGTCTAGCATTACTCTACATTTTCACACCCACCAACCACTTCATGGTTTTTTATTATAATTCCCTACTCCTAAGGTTTGGAAACCAAATCAAGTAACCATCACAATCTTATAACAAATTATTGGTTAATTTACAGGTAATGAAGCTCAAGGAACAGCTTTCTGAGGCAGAGAAGGAGATACAGAGGCTATTGGAGAGATGCGATGGTGTTTCAAGCAACAGCCCAGCTTCATTGTTCTCCATGGAAGCCATGGATCCACCTCCTTTTCTAGGGAAGTTTGGGATGGAAGGGTTTGGAAATATTTTTTATGTGCCAGAAAACAATTACAATCATGGCATGGATTGGGTTAATCTTATATGATATGTATTGTAGTGTTTCAGTGGTACTTTACATTTGACTAGAAGATGGAATTGTTAATGTTAGAATATAACTTGCTTTTTAATTATGGATGAATTTTTATTTATATATTGGACTTTTTATATTATTATATAATTATTGGTTTTTTTTTTTTATAGTTATTTTTCATTTAGTACATGTCATTTTCATATTTTTAATAATTTTATTACAGGGTTTTTTTTTTGTTTTTTTGTTTTAATTTTTTTAATTTTTTTTAATTTTTTTAATTTGTTTTTTAATTTTATATATTGGACTTTTTGCGACGGCACTTATACTGTCGCAAAAGGTAGGGAATATAATTGAAAAATAAGGCCTTTAGTGACGGTATCATAGCTGTCGACAATAGTCATTAGCGACGGCTCAGGTTGTTGTCTCAAATAGACTTTTAGCGACGGTATTTTTGCTGTCGCAAAAAACCCTTTTAGCGACGGCAATACTGTGCCGTCGCAAAAAACTCAGATTTTCATCCATTATTTGCGACAGAAATTTGCCATCACAAAAAAGGAATTTTCCCGTCGCAAAAGCAAAGGCGACGGCACTTGCCGTCGCTAAAACCCTTTTGCAACCCTTTTTGTTGTGACCCCCACTTGCCGTCGCAAAAAGTCATTTTACCGTCGCAAAAACCTTTTGAGATGGTATTTGGGGTATTTGTGACGGCGTTTTGCCGTCGCAAAAAACACTTTTTTTTGTAGTGTCAAGACAAACATACTAGCATGAACCTCTACACACACACACACACAACTAAATATATATGCATGAATTAGACATCATCATAATATAAAAATAGAAATGATGAATTCAAAACACAAAATTTACATCTCAACCACACAAAATAGAAATGATGCCATGTACACCTACCCTATGAGCTCCACCTAAGAAGAACCTTCAATTATTCATGATACTACTCACTTTCCCCTTTCTAGAGCCTTCAATTATCAAGATGCGACTCATTATTATTATTATTATTATTTTTGCTTATTCACATGAATGGATACAAAAAGAAATAAATCGAACTAAATATCAGTTTGAGACCAAATCGAACTATAGCAGCAAAATTTTACCTGGCAGAAGAAATTGATCCAAAATTCGGCCTACTGAGTGTGGAGGAAGGACCAAGAAGAGTGTGTAAAGCCCTCATGAATGTATCAACTAAGATAAGATACAAGCTAATAAGGATCTGGTTAAAAAACTGATGAACAAATTAAATTTTTTAAAAAGATTCGTGTATTTCCTCAGCGTACTAATATTCAATACTCTATGCATTTAGCTATGGGAATTAAATTCAAATTCAAAAACGAGAGAGAAAGATATCAGTAGCAACTAATTCATCATTTAATTCAAGATCTAATTTACTTCTGAGCTTCATTAAACTAAATTGAAATTGAGAGAACTTGAAATCAAAATTAAACAGAGCAATATAGAAATCAACTACGACTAAAACATGTAACAAAGAAGAATTCAAAGCAGAACAACAAGATTATAAACTAGAAAAATCATTCAAAGATTAACCAAATTATGCTCTGTTTGGTTGCTAAGAAAATGTAACAAAGACACAGGAAAACAAATATATATATATATACATATTTTACCTCAATTGAGGTGAGCTTCAGTTTTCTAGCCAAACAAACATAAAAGCATAATACTAAAAGTTTGAAATTATACAAACAGGAGGTTCAAAAACTAAAAGAAATTTATCAAACAATCTAGAGAAATGTTCAGATCAAGTTTTAAAGCCAAAGCAAATCAAGATTGAATAATTTAAAAAAATAAAATGAATCTTCGAATCAAAAAGATGTTTCGAAATCAAAATCTACACCGCATTGATAAAAATAAAGATACAGGGATTACAGAGATAGAGAGTTGGATTCATACATAGAAATTAGGCTTACCAATTATGAATCGATCCAAATCTTCATCAACAGCAGATCGAAATCTTCAAATCTTCATCAACAATAGATCAAAATCTTCATATCTTTCTCAAAGTGAGAGTCGAGCGAGAGAGAGTGGAGAGGGGATAGGGCAAGTTTTACACTATTTGGGGTTTTTTTTGTTTTTGTTTTCAATTAAGAACACAATTTTGGGGGTTAAGCAAAACGGGAATTATGATGTAAAAAGTGATTTTTTGCGACGATTAAATAATTAGTCGCAAAAAAATAGACGCAAAAAATCGTATTTCTAGTAGTGTGGCTACAGAAGCAGCAAAACCCCTGATGCTTCAATTGATTATAATGTCCCATCATTTACTGAACCTTTAGTCATTAACTACTCAAGAGGTTCACCCAATAACAATGAAAAAAATGATTTCCCACAAGAAGGCAATAGCCCCTGCTTTTTCATCTAGTTAATACAATCTAAAGACAACACAAAGCTGATGCTAAATTTCTACCTGTTCAAAGAAGAAATGCTGCTAGAAGAAGAGGAAATAGGACTCAAGTTTAAGAAAAATCCTCTCTTAAACAATCTGTTCAAAAGCCAGAACTTTTTTATTATTACTATATTGTAAAAAAATTATTTCAAAACTTTTTTGTTTTTTTTTTTTTTTGGGATCAGCAATAAAAGAAGAATTTTATCAAAAAGAAGAAAAGAGAAGTACAAAGAAGGACAAGAAGTCCTCAAAAGCAAAAACCAAAATATCTACGAAGGAAAAAACAAGAAGTCCTCAAATTTTTTTTATTTCAATTTACTATTCAATAAAGGAAAACCAGTGGTTTACAAATCAATTGTCACTAACAATTTAAGAAACATATATTTGAGATTTTCATCATCAATTTAAGAAATAGAAAGTTTCCATATTGTTGAACATTCCAAAGATTCCCTAATTAATGGACAAAATTTGAAAGGTATTGCCATATTGATAATTAAAATTAAAAAAGAAAAAAAAAATTGATGAGAACCAATAATATGACACATAGATTTTTACATTATAAAAATTCAACAATTTGAGAAAAATAGATTGAAGTTTTCATCAATAAAGACCTTACAACGTCTTTGCTTATATTATATAATGATTCCCAATTGTCTAGTAGTTCTAGTTTTAAGATGTAAACTGTAGCAACTCTTTATCATAAAATGTATCCTCTTAGTTGTAATCATCTAATCATTTTTATTTTATTTTTTTGGGAAAATATTTATCAAATAATTAGAGTTTATACTCCTACTCTTTTTGGAGTCGGAAACAAAAACTAATTTCCCATTTGTCTACGTTGAAATTTGCACCAATTAATCACAACATCAACAATAATCAACACATTAACTGTATTTTAACTGAGCACATTTGTCAATAAACATGGCATTCAAACTACAATAGCTAACAAATTGAAATCAATTCCCAAACAGTAAACAAAAAGCTAACAAAGAGTAGTTCAATACAAATCTAAACAAGATCAAAACCAGAACAAACATGTAAACAAATAGATTAGAACTTACCTCCAATGAGAAAGTTAGGATTTCTTTTCTCAGAGGAGTTGATTTTTCCACCACCACCGATCAATGATTGGATCAGTCGAGAACCTGAAAATAAAATAAGGTTGATTATTCAATCAATGCATAGACATACATATATAAATTCATATATATACTTGTATAGAGAGATTTTTAAAAGAAGAAAAATTATCTAAAAAAGGTCAAATAATGTGTACGCAGATATAGAGAGATCGAGATTGTACGAGAAAGAGACAGAGATCAAGAGAGACATTGAGAGATCGAGAGCGAGACAGTCAAAGAGTGAGGGAGAGATTGAGAGATTGAGAGAGACAGAGATTCATACCGGTGTTCTTCAGACGACGAGAGGTTAAGGAAAAAAACATTACGTGTTTCCGGAATAATTTTCTATTTTACTTATTAATTGACACATTTTATGTTTTTCCTGAAAATATTAATAAAAAAGTGATTTGTCATATTATTTAGATGAGTATTGCTATTTAGAATAAAAAATTAGACCCACTTTTTAAACTCAATGATGTGCTATTCTATTAAAATAACTAAGTCAATTCTCTTTCTCATTTATTTTTTAATCATTAATCAATCATCTTATTGACACATTACTCGGTCTAGAAAATAGGTCTATGAAGTGGGTTTGTATATCATTTTTCTATGATTAACAGCTATCAATTTGCATTACTTAAAGTTGAGTAAAACAGTCAATGGGGATTGGTTAAGTTGGTAAAGATCGGACTCTTTGTCTTTAAGACTTAGGTTCGATTCCCACTGCTACCAGTAGTCCTCCTTGGTGGCTTACCCTAACCCTGGACTGAGATAGCCTTCCCTCACCTAAACTTTTTTATTCCAAATTTTTTTTTTGAGTAAAACAGTTATATCATGTCACTTTGTTGAGTGAAACAGTTACATCATTAATTATGTCTAAAAATTTTGGTATGATTAGAATTTTCATTAAAATTTCCGTACCATCATGCAACACTCTCTCTCAGTTTTTTTCTAATTATCAACCAATCATATCATTTAAACATAATGAGTCTAGAAATTGTACTTGTATATCATTTTTCATTTATTTCACTAATATTAAATCAGGATTCCGCAAAAAACTTGGAATTAACCATTTTGATGAAAAACAAAGGTACAAGAGGCAAATTGGGAGCTCTACAACAAACAGAAAGCAGCCGAAGCAATTCTGTATGAGAAAGAAAAAGAAGCCCAGGCCCAAAAAGCCACGGCTGAGGCTGCTTTCTGTGCCCGCCAACAACTCGCCGATGGAGAATTATATGTTAAATAAAAAGAAGCTACAGGGCTTGTAGCGCTCGCACAAGCCCAAGGGATTTATATACGCACGCTTTTGGATGCATTGGGAGGGAATTACAATGCTCTTAGAGATTACTTGACGATCAATGGTGGGATGTCTCAGGAGATTGCTGTAACAACCTCAAAATATTAACATTTAAACCCATCAATATTGACATGCATTGATATAAAAGATAACATCCTTCTATTCATTAGAGTAAATCATTACAAATAAAAATATTACATGTTGATAAACAAAGCAAATGCCCTACGGGCTTACAACTTTCCAAGTTAACACTTGGTTACAAAGAGGAGAGTACTAACTCAAATACACCTTAAGCCCTTGGCTTGAATTGTACATGTAGTACATCAAATGTAAACAAAATAACAAAAGCCTATCTGCCTCCAGCCTCCCAAGCTATGTCCTTGGAGGTGGCATGCTACCTGTACCTGAAAATGGTGTCCCATATAGGGTGAGCCACATCCCAGTAGAAATATACTAAACCAACTATAAACAATGACTAAAAGATTAACAATTGATAGATGGTCAACACTTATACGTCCTTTTATATCACATTACAGTTCCATGTTACAATTCACTTTCCACTTCTTATTCAACATTGAATTTGAAAACAAGGCGCAGTACCCTGGCCAAAACATTTGATGAGATTATAATTCATCTCCAAAACACTTTCGAAGTCCATGGTGGATACACATGTTGGTGCTGTATCTAAGTCAAACAAAACATTTCCATATTTCTCAAACGATATACATTTTAGTATTATATCAAATCGAACAAACAATTCCATAAGTCTCAAATAATACACATTGTAGTGCCGTATTAATGAAACAAAAACACTTCTATACTTCACGAATGATAATGATATACATTTTAGTGCTATATCAAATCAAACAAAACACTTCTAATTCGCAGCCTGATACACATTGTAGTGCTGTATCACTGTCACACAAAATCCGGTTTAGAGGTTCAGCCCCGTTCTCTTCGCACACAAAGCAATGTATATAAGCAACTATCATATACATATTCAATCATTCAATACACAATTTGATGTATTATACCAAACGTTACATCTAATAGCACACTCAATTGATTAGTTTTAGTTTACCTAATCGTCATGCATTGTCTACAACAATCAAGACTATCCTCCACCGATAGCCCAAAGCAGTTATTTCTAAACAGGAAATAAATGCATTAAATGGATAGAACATCAACATTTTTCATAGGTGAGTGATAAATAAATCCATCTACACCCTTTAATCCCACACATTCGCAATTTCAACATTTTCAATCAAATTTCTCATTTCTCTAAATTAATAACACGAATTAATTTATCTATGTAATTAGGGCTTTACCCATAATCTACATAACAACCCTAAGGTTCCATTTTCTTCAATAATTCAACATTAATATCATTTCCCTATGTCAAACATGCATATAGGTTTATATATGTAAAACCTCTATCTTTCATAAAATTACACAAAGAACCAAACTTTTTCGAAATTACTCAACAACCCCCAACATATCAAAATGCTAAAATTCAAAGAAAAAGCTTATAAGAAAGAGTAGGATATCCCTACCTCGAAATTAGAGCCAAAACGGAGATGAAGACCCAAAACCAAAGTGCTCCAAATCGCCAAACTTTCAGATTAAAACGAAGCCCTCAACCCACTCTACCTTTCTTACAAAGGACTTAGGATAGATTCACACTAGAAGGAGATGAAAACCTAGAGAGAAGGTTTGTAGAGAGAGAGAGAGGACAGATCTAGGGTTTTAAAGAGAAAAGGGGATGAAAAAGTGAAGTTAAAATCGCTGTTGTCTGCTGATATACAACAGGCTCGCTCGAGCGAAGGATTAGTCGCTCGAGTGACCAGACACAGAAAACCCTCGCTCGAGCCAAAAACTCGAAGCTTCAGGTCTACAACCCAGAAGCACGCTCGAGCGACAGAATGCTCGCTCGAGCGAGGAACTTGAAAACATACACCTCGCTCGCTTGAGCGAAGGAAAGCTCGCTCGAGCCAAGAAACACAACTCTCAGGTCCAGAACCAAACGCAATCGCTCACTCGAGCGAAGCCACTCTGGCTCGATCCACCAGACACAAAAACTCAACTCTCGCTCGAGCGAAGGAATCCTGGCTCGAGCGAAGGACCAAAATTCTGGGCAGCAACCTTTTGTTCCCAAACACAACCAACTTGTAACAAACCTTCCCAACACATCCTATAACTCAAATACGAAGTATAAAAGGACGTAAACAAGATTTATACAACTACTAACATCCACGGAACCATGTCCAGATCATTGTACAACAAGGGATAAAACCCGGGATCGCTATAATTGCCAAGATTAACGGCAAGACAGTTCGTGAGCTACAGCTTAAAATTAGTATTTGGACTAATGATGGTGGCAGTGAGGGTGGTGATGGTGTTGCTATGAAGGAGGTTGCTGGTGTTTATAGGATGTTGCCACCATTGTTTAAGACTATTCATGATCAAACTGGAATGTTGCCACCAGCATGGATGGGTGCCTTGCCCGACTCCAATAATGTGAACTAATGAGTAATGCATAAGATGGAGATTCTTTGTAGTTGGTAGATTGGGCCTCCATGGGCTGTCATATGATCTAAACCGTTCAACTTTTAAGAACTTTTGAGTAGTTAATTTATGTAAAAAAAATTAGATTGATCGAATAATCGTAATCACATGATGATATCACATTTGTCCTCAAAATAATGGACAGTCTGTTTTCAAAATTATACTTGTCATGTACTTTTTTGAAAATAAATATGAACCAATCATGTGATTATAATTATTTGATCAAATTGATTTGGCATGGATAATATGTTAGAGAGCCTTAGAAGATAAACGATTTAGATAATGAGGTGATCCTGTGGTAAGCTTATAGAGGCCCAACTCTAGTTGTGATTTCCAACCGGAAAGAATCTCTGTACTTACAAACTTGGCATTATGATGTGGATTGGGAGGTTAAAAAATTAAAAATATTTATTTTTATGATAAATATCATTTTTTACATATAAAAATCAAATTTTATATAAAAATTTCATACAATTTGATTTGACATATTTTGGTCATATTAATGAAAGACACCGCATTTTGGGCTTAGGATGTCATTTTTTTTTTTTTTTTGTTTTTTTGAACGTGGGATGTCAAATTTGAATCTAAATTTTTATATTTACTTTACATTTTCTTAAAGAAGTTGAAATATGTAATCGTATGGACACCATTCTATGTGTTCTTATGTTTGTGTTTAGTTATGTTTCTTTTGATCAAAAGACTTATATGCACATTTGTTCGTTTCAAATAAATACAGTGTATGATAAAAATATTAATAAATTTGATATTATTCACTTTCTTTGTAGTGATGCATCTTTTAAAAAGATGTACATTATGAAAAAATTATGATTTTTTATGATAAAAATTATGATTATCTATAATGTATGCTATGATATTTTGGGGTAAAATTATGAATAATGAATTTATGATGTGCACTCTAAAATTAGGGATGATAATGTTATGATACTTTGTAATTTTTATTATGACATTTTATAGTGAATAAAAAGTAAAAGTATATAAGGTGCCATTTCTTGGAAGTTTGTTTGAAGTTTGATAGAGAACTTGTAAAGAGAGAGAAATTGTTTGACTTGACAAAATATAAACATAAACATAAATATTCATATTCCACTCCTAATACTCTTATGTATCTTTAGGAGATGATGATAGCATTGAAGCCTGTTCAAAGTTGCGCAAGCTAACACAAGTAAACAAATTTTGTTCTTTAATGCAATTCTAAATTTCATGATTGATATTAGAGATGCTCAAAGTCGCACCAACAACTCATGAATCAAGTTTTTTAAATTTGACGAGTGTACTTGAGTTAATGTGTTAAAAAATGGCAAATAATTTATTTAGTCAAAAGGGGGGAAGAACTCCCTTCATTTAAAACAGGCTATCAACCAAAAATCACTCAATGGAGAAATATTCAATCTCCTAATAAATGGAAACCAAAAAAAAAAAAAAAGTCCAGCATTTAGAAGTATTCTCGAACTATGAAGTTATTAGACAAAAATCTCATTCTAAAATTTGAAGGAAGAAAATGTTTCAGTGTATCATTTAGTGTAAGAATTCCTATAGAAGAGAAATATAATGAACAAAGATTCACATAAAAATATGAAGACTATGAAAGTATAGGACATTGTGATCTTTAGAATAAGAATTTAAAACTACTAGAGATGTAGAAAGACTTGAAAAATTAATCAAAATGATTCAAACTTTGAATCAAGAAGAAAATGTAATAGTTAGTAATTGTCGCGAGAAACAAAGATCCATTCGATGGAGTTGCCAGCTACTTTTTTCTCAAAGTACCACTAGGAAACCCAATATAACCCTAAAACAGAAGAAGAAAAAAAAACAAAAACAAAAACAAAAATACAAACTTCACTTCATAGATAAAACACAAGATACAACCAAGGAAACTACAATCGGAGTCCAAGGTACAAATTAGGAAGGTGTGAGGCACCCATCTTGCCCAACTGATAAGTTATCCTTTAGTCAATTTCATTAGTTCAATTAGATAAATTTGTTAGACCTTAATATGCAAGATGACGTCACTCGATTTCATTGGTTCAATTAGTTAAATTAGTGTTTCGCAAAAAAAGAAAAAAAAAAGAAAAAAAAGAAACTAACTACTGTAATGATGCCAATCAAACACCAGACTACCATGAAAATTAACGAGCATGCAATCATGGCAGAAAACAAGACAAAACATGATTCGTGCATGACAATCCTAAACTAAACATGAGACAGTGACATGATTGAGACAAACCAACAACTATGACAACGAAACAGAAAAATGATCTCTCAGAAAATTATGAAAATTTTATGAGACACAAATATATGTGATTAACTTACAACTCCATAATTAAGGGGTCCTCAACTTTCACTTTATGTTAGAATTGAGTCTAAACATTCTCTCATTGTTCTTGATGAAGTAGGAGAAAAATTAACAATAAAACGATCTTTAAGTTTGAAGCTATGTGGTCCAAAGATCTAAAGAGTCATTGGGAGTTGCAAAAAGCATGAAACTCTAGGACAAAGGGGTCTCAACTTTCACACTGGGTTAGACGTAGGGGTGAAATTGGTACAGTTTGCCAATAACATAAATCAATTGTGACTGATCAGGAGAGAGAACCAAACCAATTGAAATCTAAGCGGTCAGTAAGTGTATTCAATTTGCCATTGTTTAACAAAATCAGAGCAAACGATATATAGAAATAAAAACTAGAACACAAAATAAAACCATAACTCCTTTACATGACACTCCTTTACTTGGAAAAATCGAAGAGTGAGGGTACCAATATTCAGGAATGGTTGGATAGGATCTAGCTAATGCAAAATCTTGGTTTTACATTTTCCCAAATGCTCTTATTCGTCATTTACCAACTGGTGAATCTAATAATTATCACATTGTTCTAGATGAAGTACAAGAAAAATTAGCCATAAAACGACCTTTTAAGTTTGAAGCTATGTGAATTATAGATCTAGAGACCCACTGGGTATTGCAAGAAGCATGCAACTTGAGAATTTAGGGTTCCTAACTTTTACGTTGTGTTAGGAATAGAGGAGAAATCAATGTAGTTTGGCGGAGGTCTAGGTGATTTCTCCACCACACAGAAGCTTTTAAGTAACAAAAACAAAAATCTAAAATAAAAATAAAAATAAAAAAAGAAACAAAAAGAAAAGAAAAGAAAAGAAAAATTGGAACACAAAATAAAACCACAATAATTACTTTACAAGTAACACCTCTACTTGGATAAATTGTTGAGCACATTATACCAATAATCAAGAAAGGTTAGAAAGGTTAGATAGGGACCTGGCTAATGCATATTGCATGTCCATTCTCCCAAACTCTCTTATTCTGTCATTTACCAAATATTGAATCTGAAAAATCTAGAAACCCCCTAGATGTTGATTTGTGATTATGTATCAATTTTAAGCAGAATATAACAATCCCAATCAAACAATCAAAGACAAATCGACACAACGATTTTTACGTGGAAAAACTACAATTGGACACCTCCAATTGTGATCAAAAGTCCACTAAGAAGAATTAAAGGAATTACACAGGTATACTCTTAATTACCTAGCGAATCCACAACGCCTAATTGAACCAACCTTTATGTGCCTCTTCCAACCCCATCTTCACCACGGAATTGTCTTTCTGATGAGCCACTCTGGATTCCACCAAAGCTTCAGGCTCGAATTCTTCAGAATCCACAACTGAAGAACAACTCTCTCTTTTGTGTATAACAAACAAACCTTTGATGTACTCTCTTTAAACCATGAGTTGAATACTCAATAAAACATCAAAGAAAAATAACAAAATATCCCCAGATATAAACCTTCAAGAACCAAAAAGAAGATCTGGAGGAATTCAATGAATACCTTAGTTTTGGGAGAAAACCAAGTATTTATAGAGAACCAAAAGTAATCCTAGATTGGGAAAAAAACAAACTCCTTGAGAAATCCGGATTCTGAGGCTCGCTCGAGCGAGGAGTGTATTTTTCATGATTTCTACTAGTGCCTTGGCTCGAGCGACGGATCCTTGGCTCGAGCGAGGAATACACTCTTTCAGGTTTTTGTATGGACGCAATCCTTGGCTCGAGCGAGAACTCCTTGGATCGAGAGAGAAAACCTTTGCTCGAGCGACGGATCCTTGGCTCGAGCGAGAACTCCTTGGATTGAGCGAGCAAACCTTCGCTCGAGCAAGATCTTCTTGGCTTGAGTGACCAATGGTAGACATGCAATTTTGAATGCAATTTTGCATTTTGCTTCGGCCACGAGCTGACCGGGCAGCTCGACCCCCGTAATAATCAACGAAGTCGCAATCTTGAAAGCATTAACATCACAAACTTCTCTGCATGGCTCGATTCGAGTTTGGATTTGAATCTAATAAACTTATAGCCTCACTGAAATAAAAGTGCGAAAATAAATACATTTGAAGGAGTTTTGTCAAACGGGGTTGCCAAGAATAAAAACCTAACAGAATCTGATCATTTTCTCATTGTCCTAAATAATGTAGGACAAAAATTAGCCATAAAAATGATCTTCTAAGTTTAAAGCAATGTGGGCCAAAGATTGAGAGAGCCCATTGGGTATTGCAGGAAGGATGCAAGTCGAGAATATAGGGGTCCACTTTCACGCTATGTTAGAAGTAGGGGTGAAAATAAGTGCAGTTTGGTAGAGGCCTAGGGTGGGGTTTCCCCACCAAACCAAAGATTTTGATTTGACATTTTCATAAATTTATCCTAGTCGGGGAAGAGAAGTAAGCCGACATTGTGAAATTTTGAAAATGATTCGGTTTGTCAGTGTATTCAGTTTGCATTGTTCAATAAAGTCAAGGCAAACTATATACAGAACACAATAAACCAACCTATATTCAAGAAAGGTTGGATAGGAGCCTAGAAAATGCATCTTAGATACCATTTTCCCAAACACTCATAGTTGTCATTTACTAACTACATGATGAGATCATTCTCTCACAGTTCTGCATAAAGTAACAGAAAAATAAGCCATAAACAATCTTTTCAGTTTAAAGTTACATGGACCATTGGGTGTAACAGGAAAACAAGCAACTCTAGAATTAAGGTGTCCTCAACTTTTGTGTTGTGTTAGAATTGAATCTGATCATTATCATCATTCTTGATGAAGTAGGAGGAAAATTAGCCATAAAACGATCTTTCAAGTATGAAGCTACGTGGACTTGAGATCCAGAGTGCCAATGGGTGTTGCAAAAACCATGCAACTATAAAATTTAGAGGTCCTAACATTACCGCTATGTTATAAATAGGATTGAAATCAGTGCAGTTTGGTCAAGGTCTAGGGTGGTTTCTCCACCAAACCAAAGTTTTCAATTTGACATTCACATAAATTGATCCTAATTGGTTAGGGAAGATAACCAAAGCAAACCAAGCAAAATTTTGAAATGGTTCGGTTGGTTGGTGTATTTGATTTGGCATTATTAAACAAAAATAGGGCAAGCCATCTACAGGACATAATAACAAGCGTTTAAAAAAATCCACAACCCAACACACAAAAAAAAAAAAAAAAAAAGAAGAAAGAAAGAAAAAGAAAAATTGGAACATAAAACAAAACCATAACTACTTTACAGGTATCCTTTTACTTAGATAAATTAGGGTACCCCAATAATCAATAAAGGTTCGATATTGCCTGGCAAATGGCATCTTGGACGGTCATTTTCCCAAACTCTCTAATTCGACATTTATCAAAATATTAAATCTGATCATCCTCTCATCACCCGTAATAAAGTATGACAAAAATTAGCCATAAAACAATATTTTAAGTTTGAAGCAACATGGACCAAAGATCCAGAGAACCAATGGACGTTACAAGAAGTATGCAAGTCCAGAATTTAGGGATCCTCAACTTACATGCTGTGTTAGTAGTGGTGAAATAAGTGTAGTTTGGTTGCGGTCTAAAGTGGGGAAGTCCCAACATTCCCGTTATGTTACAAGTAGGATTGAAATTAGTGCAGTTTGGTCGAGGTCTAGGGTGGTTTCTCCAACCAAGCAAAACTTATCAAATTGAAATTCACAAAAAACCTACCTGACCAATTAAGGGAGACAACCAAGCCGACCATGCAGAATTTTGAAACAGTTCGGTTGGTTAGTGTATTCAATTTGCCATTAAAAGGCGTATCTAGTGCACGAAACTCCCGCTTAAGTGAGGTATGGGGAAGGGTTGATGTACGCAACCTTACCTCCGCAAGCAGAGAGGCTGTTTCTACAACTCGAACCCATGACCATCAGGTCACCAAAGGATAGCTTTATTGCTATGCTAGGCCCGCCCTTCAATTTTCCATTATTAAACAAAATTAGGGAAACAATATACAGAACCTAATAAGCTAGCATTGATAAAAATGCAAAATCCAAAGAAAATTGGAACCCAAAATAAAATCAAATTGAAGTTTTCGATTTGATATTCACATAAATCGATCATGACCGGTCAAGAGAGAGAACCAAGACAACCCGTGTAGAATTTTGAAATAGTTCGATTGGTCGGTCTATTCGATTTTGCATTATTAAACAAAATTAGGAAAACCATATACAGAAGATAATAAGCTATGCAAAAAATAATTTGAAATCCAAAAAAAAAAAAAAAAAACAGAATAAAAGAAAAATTAGAAGATAAAACCAAACCAAACCAATTTTTTGATTTGACATTCACATAAATTGATACTAAACAGTCAAGGGAGACACTCAAGCCGACCGCGCAGAATTTTGAAACGGCTTGGTTAGTTAGTGTATTTGGTTTGCCATTATAAAATAAAAATTGGGGCAAGGTATAGCGACCCCTGTCTTTCCCCATTTGATTGTTGTATCCGGACTTAGGTTCCGTGGATCCTGTTATTATATATTTGTTGTTGTCATCCTTTAATTCCTTATTTTGAGATTATAGGATGTGTTGGTCAGGTTTGTTACAGGTTGGGAGTGTTTGGGAGCAAAGGGTTGCTGTCTAGAATTTTGGTCCTTCGCTTGAGCGAGCATTTTGTCGCTCGAGCGAGCCCTTTGTTTTTGGTTCGTCGCTCGAGCCAGGGTTTCTTCGCTCGAGCGACCAATTGCGTCTAGCATAGACCTGAGAGCTGTATTTCTTGGCTCGAGTGAGCTTTCCTTCGCTCGAGCGAGCGAGGTGTATGTTTTCGAGTTCTTCGCTCAAGCGAGCATTCAGTCGCTCGAGCGTGCTTCTGGGTTGCAGACCTGAAGCATCGTATTGTTGGCTCGAGCGAGTATTTCTTCGCTCGAGCGAGATTTCTTGTGTCTGGTCGCTCGAGCGACCAAGTCTTTGCTCGAGCGAGCCTGTTAGATTTAAATACGCAGCAGCGGTTTTAAACTTCATTTTTTCATCCTCTTTTGATCTCAAAACCCTAGGTCCGTGTTCTCCTTCCTTCCACACACCTTCTCTCTTAGGTTTGATCTACTTAGAGTGTATTTCTATCCTAGGTCCTTTGTTAAAAAGATAGAGTGGGTCGAGGGCTTCATTTTAATCTGAACAATCTTGGATTTGGAGCACATTGGGTTTTCGCCATCTTCTCCATTTGAGTTCTTCACTTCGAGGTAGGGATTTCCTACTCCATATTATAGGTTTTGTCCTAAGTTTTGGTATTTTTGATATGTTGGTGTCGTTTGATAGTTTTGGAAAAACTAGGGTTTGTATCATAAGTTGAGAAATAGGAATTTGTTTATATATTAAATTCCATGTGTTTGTGAATCATGAAAAATGACATAGATAGTGTCAAGTTGATAAAATTGAACCTTAGGGTTAATTTTGAGGAAAAGGGGAAAAAGCCCTAATTGTTGTAATAAATGAATTTGCATAATTAATTTAGAGAAAAATGTGGAATTAAGTTTAATTCTTGAAATTGGGGAATTATGAGATTAAATGGTGTAGTTGGATAGTTTAATCACTCACCTATAAAAATGTTGAGTTTATATTTATTGGTACATTTATTTCCTGTTTAGAAATAACTGTTTTGGGCTATCGGTGGAGGATAGTCGTGATTGTTGTAGACATTGCATGCTGATTAGGGAAAACTAAAACTAATCACATTGAATGAGTCATTGAATATGACAGTTGAATTAATACAGCAAATACGTGTATTGATTGAATATTGTTTGTGAGAAGATAGGGGATGTACTCCATGGTTTGAGGGAAGATAGGGGATGGACTCTCAAACCTATTTTGGGAGGAGAAAGGGGATGGACTCCATTAGTACAGCAAATCTGTGTACTTATTGATGTATGGAAGTGTATTAGTATAGCATATATGTGTACTTATCGATTTATGGAAGTGTTTTAGTTGAGCCTTAGTCTCACTTAGATTGTTGTTATTAGTAGTAATGTTAATATGAGATGTAGTCTCATTACATTATTTGGCCAGGTTCTGAGCCATGTCTGTATAAATGGAAAGTTAAGTAATCATGAAAAGTGAAACATATCATGGACACTATTGTCATGAAACTGTATAGTGATATAATGGATTTATAAGTGTTAGCCATATATCAAATGCTATTGCTTTAGTCAATTCTTATATTTGGTTTAGTATATTTCTGCTGGGCTGTGGCTCACTCTATACGGGAACATCATTTTCAGGTCCAGGTGATATGCTACCTCCAAGGACTAAGCTTGGAAGGATTTGGAGTTGAAGACTCTTTCTTTTTAGTTAGTTAGTTTGTTATTTTGATGTTACATGTAATTACAAGCCAAGGGCTTAACTTGTAGTTGAGTTAGTACTCATTTCTTTTGTGTCCAAGTATTGGCTTGGAAAGATGTAAGCCCGTGGGGCATTTACTTTCGTTATTACATGTAATGTTTTCTTTTAAGAATACTCTGATGAATGGAATAATATTTGTTTTTCTTATATCAATGCATGTCAATATTGTGTATGTTGTGGGTTTATTTTGAGGGCGTTACAACTTGGTATCAGAGCGTACCGGGTTTGAATACTTTGGGTACGTGGGAAGTGATTAGTATCACAATGGGTTTGTCTTGCTTGTTAGAGATTTATGTATGATAGTATGTGTTTATTTGATAACATGCTTATATGACTATTTGGGTATGGGATTTGATTTCTAGGATGTTGATTGGATCCTTGAGTTTCTATGAGTCTTGTTGGAAAAGCACTTGATCAATGTTGTTTCCAACTGGAACTCTAGCAACGCCTCGGGACTGTCATTATCCAGGAATGAAATTCGTAGGTGCTTATGTGATTATGTGCTTATGTGGAGTGAATTATTGTTGTCCAATGCATTAAGACGCGAGTGTTATAGCTTCGGCACATTTATTAATGTGCAAATGTATTAATCGTCTTTGTCACCTTTATTAAGATGTTAGGACGAGGACGAGGATTTGGTAGGCGTGGTAGGCAGGAGATGCCCATACCGGATGAGATTCCGGAGTAGCAAGAGGGTATTGGTCAGGCCAATGTGGTTGAGCCAGCAGGTCAGCAGGCTATGGGTGCCTTAGCCTGCGAGATAGCAGGGGCATTCAGGGAGTCCGTGGGCATTCTCGGGGCTGAGAATCAAGCCCAGGTCCATGTTGCAGATGCAGGGCCTGCATTTCTGAAGAGAGAGTTCTTCCGGTCTAACCTGGACGAGTTTGTGGGTGATCCAAAAGAGCCGCTTAAGGCAGATGAATGGCTCGAACAGACAACGAAGACGTTTGAGATGCTTGGCATCGAAGACGGGGTTCTGAAGGTGACCTTGGCATCTTTCCAGCTTAAGGGGGATGCGGGTCAGTGGTGGAAATTCACGAGAGGCCGTATAGGAGGGACTTGGAAGGCCTTTGTTGACGCTTTCCAGTAGAAGTTCCTGTCTCCAGCTGTTAAGGAGAGGTTGAGGGAGCAGTTTTGCCAGCTTAAGCAGCTGAGCTCTTCAGTGGCCGAGTTTGAGGCCACATTTACCAGTTTGTCCAGGTTTGCACCTGAGTTGGTGGCGTCTGAGGAACGCCGTTGTCTGGAGTTTGAGAAGAAGTTGAGGCATGGCCTCAAGATGAGAGTTGGGGGTTCTATGACCCGAGAGTATGGGCGTCTGGTGGATGCTGCAGCCCACATGGAGATCATGATGCAGGAGGAGGAGGAGGAGAGGCAGAGCGGCTCCAAGAGGAGTCAGGATAGCCAGAGTGATGGCAGGAGACAAAGAGGTTTTACCCCTCAGCAGTCTCAGGGTAGCTTTACTAGATCGACTTTTCCAGTGCCAAGTGTAAGTTTTGGGAAAGTTAGCCAGGGAGACATTATCTATTTCAAATTTGGTCAGCTGGGTCACAAGTCTCCAGTTTGCCCGCAGAAGGGAGGAGGGCAAAGAGCAGCGTCATCTTCAGCTCGATCTCAGAGCCAGAGTCAGGGTAGGGGGTGACTGTCTTGTTATCAGTGTGGTTAGGCGGGGCACCTGAAGAGGTTTTGCCCGCAGTTGAGTGGCACATCTGGTGCATCTGGGCAGAGGCAGAGTTCTCAGCCAGCTCAGTCAGTTCAGGCCTCGAGGGCCAATCAGGGGGCTTCATCGTCCCAGTCTGTGTCGCAGTCTTATGCTCCTAGAGGTGAGCAGGTTGATCAAAGACCGTTTGGGCGTGTGTATGCTGTTACCGCGCAGGATCTTGTACCGGCTCCATCTGTTGTGAGAGGTACCTTCTTGTTTTGCAACTCGGTTGCTAGTGTATTGATAGATACGGGAGCATTTCATTCTTTTATATTTGCTGCATTTGCATCTGTTTTGGGATTGGAGTTGGCACAGTTAACATCCCCTATTTGTGTTGTATCACCTGTTGGGGGTGAGTTGATTTTGAAACACGGTTGTAGAGGTTGTGATATAGAGGTCGCTGATCGTCGTCTTCCGTTTCCTTTCGTAGTTATGCCCATGTCGGGATTTGATGTTATTTTGGGTATGGACTGGTTATCGTCATATCGGGCTATTATTGACTGCTACCGCCAGAGGGTCACAGTTTGTACCTTGAGCGGGGAGTGTTTTCATTTTCTGGGGGATCGGGTTGGTAGTGTTTTGCCACAGGTGTATGATCCGTGAGGGCGGAGTGAGTTGAGTGGTCTCCTTGCTAGCCTTTTGAGTAGTGAGTGCGATGAGACCCATACTGTGTTGCCGAGAGTGGTTTGTGAGTACTCGGACGTCTTTCCCGAGGATCTTGTTAGTTTGCCACCTCATAGAGAGATTGAGTTCTCTATTGACCTAGTGCCCGGCACGGCGCCGATTTCTATGGCACCATATCGTTTTGCCCCAGCCGAGTTGGTTGAGTTGAAGATTCAACTCCAGGAGTTGCTAGATAAGGGTTATATTCGTCCAAGTTTTTCGCCGTGGGGAGCACCGGCCCTCTTTGCTAAAAAGAAAGGTGGTGCTTTGAGACTCTGTATTGACTACCAGAAATTGAATCGGGCTACGGTCAAGAATAAGTACCCTATGCCCCGTATAGATGATTTGTTTGATCAGTTGAAGGGTTCCCGTTGTTTCTCTAAGATAGACTTGAGATCGGGTTACCACCAGTTGAGAGTCAGGGAGGAGGATATTCCGAAGACGGCATTCCGTACGCGGTATGGCCATTATGAGTTCCTGGTGATGCCATTTGGGCTCACCAATGCACCGCCAGTCTTTATGGATTTGATGAACTGGATATTCCGGGAATTCTTAGACCGTTTTGTAGTCGTTTTCGTGGATGACATTTTGATTTATTCACCTTCTGAGGAAGAGCACGAGGAGCACTTGAGAGCGGTGCTTGAGTTACTTAGAGCCTATAAGCTTTATGCCAAGTTTGGGAAGTGTGAGTTCTGGCTAGGAGAAGTCAAGTTCTTAGGCCATGTGGTTTCTGGGGAAAGGGTGTTTGTTGATACGTCCAAGATAGATGCAGTGCAAGATTGGGCACATCCTAAGAATGTTTTTGAGATCCGTAGTTTTCTGGGATTAGCTGGGTACTACCAACGGTTTGTGAAGGATTTCTCCAGGTTAGCTTCACTGTTGACTAGACTGACTCGGAAAGGAGTCAAATTTGTATGGAGTGAGACTTGTGAAAAGTCGTTCCAAGAGCTGAAAGTTAGATTGACCACCGCTCCGGTCTTGATTATTCCGGAGAGAGGGTTGGGTTATGCTGTCTATTGTGATGCCTCACGAGAGGGTTTGGGATGTGTGTTGATGCAAGAGGGAAAAGTGGTTGCCTATGGCTCGCGTCAATTGAAAATACACGAGAAGAATTACCCTACACATGACCTAGAGTTAGCAGCTATGATCTTTGCCTTGAAGATTTGGAGGCACTATCTGTATGGTGAGAAATTCGAGGTGTTCTCGGATCATAAGAGTTTGAAATATCTGTTTACACAGAAAGACTTGAACTTGAGGCAGATGAGGAAGATGGAGTTCATTGAGGTTTATGACTTCGAGTTGCATTATCATCCGGGGAAGGCCAATGTTGTGGCTGATGCCCTTAGTAGGAAATCCATTAGTGATGTAACTTGTATAGCCATCCGGGAGTGGAAGATGTTGGGTGCACTTGGCGAGTTTGACTTGTCTTTGGGCGAATCCGTTGAGGCTGCGGCCTTGTTTTCTGTTGTTGCGCAGCCTACACTTGTGACTAGAGTGTTAGAGGCACAGGGAGGTGACCTTGAGGTAGAATCCCTCCGAGAGAAGATCTCAAATGGGAAGGTTGAGAAGGGTTTGTCTGTGTATCCTGACCGGAGTGTGAGATACGGAGACCGTCTGTTTGTTCCGGAGTCTTACCGAGAGGAGGTGCTCCGAGAGTTTCATCATTCACGTCTTGCGGTGCATCCAGGAGGCACCAAGATGTATTGGGATTTGGGTCGCCAGTTTTGGTGGCGGGGTATGAAGAGAGATGTGGCAGTTTTCGTGTCTAAGTGCCTTACTTGTCAGCAAGTGAAGGCCGAACATTAGAGGCCAGCGGGTTTGTTACAACCCTTGCCTATTGCCGAGTGGAAGTGGGAGCATGTCACTATGGACTTCGTTGTAGGTCTTCCGAGGACTCAGCGAGGTAGTGATGCTATTTGGGTGGTTGTAGACCGGCTGACTAAAATGGCGCACTTTATCCCTATGCGCGTGAGAGATTCGGTAGATCATCTTGCCGACTTATATATTCGGGACATAGTGAGATTGCACGGGGTCCCAGTGACGATCGTCTCGGATAGAGATCCTCGTTTTACTGCCAGGTTGTGGCAGAGTTTGCAGAGTGCCTTGGGCACTAAGTTGACCTTTAGCACGGCTTATCATCCTCAGACTGACGGGCAGTCCGAACGTACTATTCAGATCCTTGAGGATATGCTTCAGGGTTGTGTTCTTGACTTTAGTGGGTCGTGAGAGAAGCACTTGCCCTTAGTGGAGTTTGCCTACAACAACAGTTTCCAATCTAGTATCGGTATGGCACCGTTCGAGGCCTTGTATGGCCGACCTTGTAGGTCTCCAGTTTGTTGGGCCGAGGTGGGAGATGCACCTTTGTTGGGCCCGGAGTTGGTGAGGGAAACGACGGAGAAAGTTGAGCTTATTCGTAGGAGGCTTGTTACAGCCCAGAGTCGTCAGAAATCATATGCCGACCGTAGGAGGAGGCCTTTCGATTTGACATTCACAAAAATCAATCTTGACTAGTCAAGGGCGACAAACAAGCTGATTGAGTAGAATTTTAAAACGATTTGGTTGGTTGGTGTATTTGGTTTGCCATTATATTAAACAAAATTCGTGAAAGCCATATACAAAACATAATACGGTAGCGTTGAAAAAAATAAAAATTGGAATGCAAAATTAAAAAAAAACCGAAGCTTCCAAGTTGACATTCATGTAAATCGATTTTGACATGGTCAAGGGAGACAATTGAACCGACCATGCATAATTTTGAAACAATTCGGTTGGTCAATGTATTCGGTTTGCCATTATTAAAAAAAATTAGTGCAACCATATACAAAACGTAATAAGCTAGCGTTGAAAAATATCAACCATATACTAAACCTAAGTGTTTGATTTCACATTTACATAAATCAATCCTAACCAATCAAGAGAGATCAAGTGAGACATCCAAGCCGACCATGTAGAATTTTGAAACAGTTCGATTGGAGCATAAGATAAAAGCAAACCGATGCTTTCGATTTGACATTCACATAAATCGATCTTGACCGATCAACGAAGACAACCAAGCCGACCATGCAGAAGATTGAAACAGTTCGGATAGTCAGTGTATTCAGTTTGCCATTATTAAACAAATTAGTGCAACCACACGCATAACATAATAACCTCGCATTAAAAAATATCCAAGATCCCAAAAAATAAAAATTTGTAGAATTTTTAAAAGCAAACCGAAGCTTTTGAGTTGACATTCACGTAAATCAATATTGACTGGTCAAGGGAGACTACCGAGCCGACCATGCAAAATTTTGAAATGGTTCGGCTAGTCGGTGTATTCACTTTGCCATTATTAAACAAAATTAGTGCAATCATATACAGAACATAATAAGCTAGCGTTGAAAAATATCCAAAATTTCAAAAAATAAAAATTTGAACATACAATAAAAGCAAACCGAAGCTTTCGAGTTAACATTCATGTAAACCGATCTTGCCTGGTCAAGGGAGACAATCAAGATGACCGTGCAGAATTTTGAAACAATTCGGCTGGTCAGTGTATTCGGTTTGCCATTATTAAACTAAATTAGTGCAATCATATATAGAACATAATAAGCTAGTGTTGACAAATATCCAAAATCCAAAAAAAAAAAAAAATGAAAATTAGAACACAAAATAAAGTTAAATCGAAGTTTTCAATTTCACATTTACATAAATCGATCTTGACCAATCAAGGGAGATCAAGTGAGACAACCTAGCTGACTCTGTAGAATTTCGAAACAGTTCGGTTGGTCGATGTATTCAGTTTGCCATTATATTAAACAAAATTAGGAGAAGCCATATACCGAACATAATAAGCCAACGCTGAAAATCATATAAATTGGAATGTAAAATAAAAGCAAACCGAAGATTTCGATTTGACATTCGCATAAATCGATCTTGACTGGTCAAGGGAGGCAACCAAGTTGACCGTGCAGAATTTTGAAGCAATTCGGTTGGTTGGTGTATTCGCTTTGCCATTATATTAAACAAAATTAGGGGAAGCCATATATAGGACATAATACGCCAACGTTGAAAAAAATAAAAATTGGAGTATAAAATAAAAGCAAACCGATGCTTTCGATTTGACATTCACATAAATCGATCTTGACCAGTCAAGGGAGACAACCAAGCTAACCGTGTAGAAGATTGAAACAGTTCGACTGGTTAGTGTATTCGATTTGCCATTATTAAACAAGTTAGTGCAACCACACACAACATAATAAGCTAACGTTGAAAAATATCCAAAATAACAAAAAAAAAAAAAAAAAAAAAAAATTTGAAACACAAAATAAAGCTAAATTGAACATTTCAATTTTGACATTCACACAAATTGATCTTGACCTATCGAGGGAGACAACCAAGCCAACCATGCAGAATTTTGAAATAGTTCAATTGGTTGTATTCAGTTTGTGTTATTAAATAAAATTAAGGTACCCATATACAAAACATAATAAGATAGTGTTAAAAATCCAAAACAGAATAAAAGAAATGCTGGAACAAAAAAAAAAAAAAAAAAAAAAAAACCAAAATTTTCGATTTAACATTTACATAAATCGATCCTGATTGGTAACCGTGCAGAATTTTGAATTGGTTCAGTTGGTCAGTGTATTTGGTTTGCCATTATTAAACAAAATTAGAGCCAACCATACATAGAACATAATAAGCCAGCGTTGAAAAAAATCCAAAATCCAAAAAAAAAAAAAGAGAAACATTGTAACATAAATAAAATCAAACCGAAGTTTTCAGTTTGACATTCACATAAATCAATCCTGACCGATTAAGGGAGACAACCAAGCCGACCGTGTAAAATTTTAAAGCAGTTTTGGTTTGTTAGTGTATTTGGTTTACCGTTATGAAACAAAATTAGGGCAAGCCATATATTGTGTGAAACATAATAAGCCAACATTGAAAAAAATTCAAAATCCACGAAAAGAAAAGAAAAGAATTTGTAACATAAACTAAAACCATAACTACTTTATAAGTAACTCCTTCTCTTAGATAAATTGTAGAGTAGGATGTACCGTTAATAAAGAAAGATTAGATATTACCTAGCCAATGCAACTTAGATGTCCTCAAACTCTCTTATTCAGCATTTACCAAATATTAAATTTGATCATTCTCTCATCGTCCATAATAAATTAGGACAAAAATTAATCATACAACGATATGTTAAGTTAGAAGTAACGTGGACTAAAGATTGAGAGAGCCATTTGATGTTGCAAGAAGCATGCAAGTTAAGAATTTAGGGGTCCTGAACTTTCACAGTGTTAGAAGTAATGGTGATATAAGTGCAGTTTGGCTAAGGTCTAGGGTGGGGTTTCTCGACCAAACTGAAGATTTCGATTTTCACCCCTAGTTAGAAGGAAGCCCCTAAAAAATTGGAATAAGGACCACATTGATTTTGTGGTTCAAAGATTATTGAGTTGAAGATAGTATTGACTAGATTCAACGAGACGAGGCTACAAAGGAGAACTATTGGAAGGAACTTTATCTTAGAAAAGAGTTGCATAAACAATAAGCAAAGCTATATAGGTTTTGTAGAAGTAGAGGGTGCTAGAAATCTATAGCTGAAGAAAGGAAATGCTAATACTATTTTTTTTCATACCACCACTATTATTCCCTGACAAGGTAATGCACTTATTTTATGAAGAAAGAAGATGGATCATAGATTCCAAATACATATAAGATTGGTGACGAATTCTTTCATTATTGAAACCCAACTCTTCAGTACCTCACGTCCTATCTTTCAAAGGACATAGCATAACTCATTTAACCTGTTATTTCAAACAGTGTCAAATAGAGGTTGTGTCGAACCTATAAAACTGAGAAAATTAAATCTGATGTCTTTTTATGTGAAACGTGACAAACAAAGTAGTGTCTATGATCTTGGCAGATCAATTAAAGTCTATCCTTGATTCCTTATTAGTGCCGATATATAACTTCTTTTGTTCTGGATAGGCATATAGGTGATGGCACCATTTTGGCTCAGGAGGTCATACACACCTCAAAGAATAAGAAAGCAAAAGAGTTCTTATGGCGATTAAGGTGGACATGGCTAAAACATATGACTGGTAGTATGGTCTTCATTAATGAGATTGTGGAATGCTTTGGTTTTCCAGAAAAAATTATTCAAAATATTAGAGAATGTATTTCAATCCCTACTTTGATCAATGGGTAAGAACTCTAGACTAGCTAAGCAGCTAAATCCATATTAAATATTAAGAAAACAAAAGATGTGCAAGTCATATATATTTATTTGCAAATGACATACTTTGTGAATAAGACTGTCAAAATTATATCTACCATGACAGCGATAAGGGTATCAAAATTATGTCAGCAGTGGACAAGGTAAAGCAACACAGACTAAAGCAATATAAATAGAACAAAAAATATAGAATTAAAAGAGCAAATTAGATTGATTTTAGCTTACCTGTTCCTCTTCTTTTGCTTTTGTTGTCTCTTCCTATCGCTTTCACCACTACCATTGAGAGAAGCAAGGCTTCCCATCCACATCTTCACTTGCCACAATTTGCGTCAGCCACGAATCATAACTTTCTTGACCGTCTTCCGTTATGGGTCATACCAAAGAAGCCCTTCTGTGTCGTGTTTCAATAGTTTTTCCCCACCATTCGCCTCATATTCGGGAAAGGCCCAACCACACCTAGTTGTGCAACTGAAACTAACTTAGGTCCAAGATTCCTTCACTCCATAATCTTTCATCACCCATAAATGAACCATAACCATGAAATAGTAGCAAAATACTGTAAGCATCCCCCTCAAGGCCTGAATAGTCAAATAAAAATTCATATCCAAATATGGGGTTGTGGCACAAATCAATATTCCTTACGACCAAGATCAAAACCAACAATGACTGGACCTGGGGTTCTTGAGTCATAACAACCCAATGCAAAGCACCTTTGGCTAGTACTAGCACACCACCTTCTTGATTCAAATTAGGATATAATTAGGGAACTTGTCAGCCCTGTCATGAATTCGATTTCAAACTATAAACCGTAACTTCATCATCAAAATTAATCATCATCACTAGCAGCACTATTTTATATCCAAATCCGAAAATGCGAATAATCACATAATACCTAGCTAGGTTTTGGAACCCAATAGACGGCGAAGGCAATTTCATGGAGTTTCAAGTAGATGGGTTTCCACAAAACAACGGTGTCAAACCCACTAGGACAAACAAACAGATAACAACCCATTACAAGAACGCCATACCTGCATACACTACACTGGTTGGGGATCGAACTATACGGTCTCTACAACACCATCAAATGAATCAAAATCGGCCAATGCGCAGACAAGTTTCCGAATCGAAGAAGCGGCTTCACCAGCAAGCAATCGGGATAATATGTCGGCGAGAGAAAGTATACGATTGAATGAATTAGGGTTTGGATTTTTTATGGAAGTGAAGTGAGAGCAGAGAAGACTAGATAGGGAGGGTTTGGGCTCCTTGCCGTTTATATAAGCGTTTTTATACGTGTATGTGTGTCAACTTTTGTTTCGTGCTGCTCAAAACAGAAGTGTTTAATTGTTATTTATTATTATTTTATAAGTTTGTGGGTAATTTATAATTTCAAAATTTAATTAAGTAAATTAAAATGATTATTTAAAAGTTAAAAAGATTATTTTATTACATAATATATTTTTTGTCAACAAAATTTAAGTTTAGTAATGAAATTATTAATTTTAAAATTTTCAAAAAAGATAATTCTGTTTACACAAATTTTCAAAATTATCTTATTACACTTTTATTCATTTTTTTAAATTATCAAAAAATTTCTTAAAATTCTAACCCTAATTTCTCATCACACCTACCTTTTGTTGAGATAAATGGAAGTGGAAACGGATTTTGCCTTGTTCTAGTTTCTTACTATTAGCAAAAAATGAAACTGTTGCAGTCTTTACTGTGTTCAACCGAAAATGATGTCGTTCTACTAATATATTACAACCTCTGTCCTTGTGTGGAAGCATTTGAACCCTCAAATTAGTTTAGGGTTACATGTCAAGCTATGCTTCAAACTGTTGGATAGATGGCTGGAGGGATATGGTTGGAGAGGATCCTAATTTGATTACCTATTTGTTTGATGGTGACTTTTTTGGCACTGATTTCTAACGAGAAGTAATTTTTTTCCCTAATATAATTTGTTTTCCAATCAAAGATGCACAACATGGATTTGTAATCAAAAAATTACTATAAGTATCATATCACTATTTTTTTTTTATACTTTTTACACGTTCATTTTTAAAAAATTAAAAAATCAATTAAAATAGTAGATTCCCAAATAGGGTCACAATATTTATTTTTTAAAAAACTAAGATTTTGATTAATTGCTAACTATATACATGTTTAAATCATATTTGTCTTGGCAATTTTTTGTAACACAAATTTTATCCAAACGTAAGTTATTTATGTTTGATCAACTTAATTAATTTCAATAATGGTTTACTTGAAAAACACTAAAATTACAACTTTTTAAATAAATGAAGTGTGCCTAATTAATTCCAACCCCCAGTCGCTTTTTCACCGGCGACTAATCAGCTTGTCACATTCGACCAATGCAACCATCTTGCTCCCTTTCCTTAATTTTTTTTAATTTTTTTCTTCTTCTTTCTTGATCTCTCTCTTTCTTTCGTGGCAGTAGAGAGGGTAGGATTGGTTCACGGTGGGGATGGTGTGTGAGTGAATTTCCGATCACACTGCCCTCCTTAGTGATTCAGCGGAAGAACACAGGCAGAGTAGACGGCTCCCTGTAACCTGCACAGAAAGAAAAGACTCCGGCGGTGGTTCTTCCACCCGGGGGCACTCCGACGATCAAGTCAGTATATCTCTCAAAGATAATCAAGTGCTAAACTCACAAGCTTGAGTCTATAAAAACATACCTTAGACCCATGGGGGTGCCTCTCCTTTATAGCCAATACAATCCTAATCCCAATAAGAGCCTGGCCCTATTGGACTTAGGATTACTGCTAAGCTAGGACTCTCAGTGGAATTAGGACAAACTCCCTAAGAGTTTATCTTTACCCAAACTGAAGTCTTCTCCCAATCTAGGACTCTTATCCCATATCCAGGTTGAGTTCCCTCTCCATTCTAGGACTCTTGTCCCATATCTGCTTATCTCGGATTCCGATATCTTCGGAGATAACCTCGGCCTATCCGTGATTACCTCGGCATAACAATCAGGACACGAGGCACCTAAGCTAACGCATCGGCGTCACCTCGGCCACGTGCTGGTGCTCAGAAAATATATCCCCACAACTGCCCCCTAGGTTCTATTACCTCGGCATTCTGAGGTGATGGAACCTATCTCCGAACTTTTTCTCGTACATCGGCCTAAGAACTTACTAGCCGAGATCATTCATTCCAGGATGGCATGTCCTCTTCAGATTCAAATCAATTCCCTTACTGTGTGTATGAGCTGTCATGTACCAATTTTCAACCGTTCTGGGGACGCGTTTCATTCTTACTGGTCCGTGCCACTGACGCGCCTACAAGCCGTCTTTTCTCTGTCCGCGCCGTCTGACGCATGCGTTACCCAAGGCGCAATAATTGCTGTTTTGCCGCCTCTTCAATTTTTGACAAAACAACTTCCTTTCTCTTTCTTCTTTCACTTTTACACTTCGAATTTCTTCGCTTTCTTTCTCTCTAAAACTTTTTCTCTTTCAATTCTGCCATTACACTTGCCCGAAGCCCTGTAACTGCCTCCATCTGCCATTTCTGCTAAGCTCTGAAGCTCTTGCTACTGTTGCATCCATTAACTGACCTCGGCGAAGCTTCATCCCGGCCTCACCTTTTTCTGGTAAGCCATCGTTCCCTTCTTTTCCCAGTTCTTGTCTGTTTCTGAGATTTCTTATTACTTTCCTGTTTTTCCAGATTTTCTGCCTTCCATTCTCATTTACTCGTAGATTTAGGTTTGGGATTTGTTGTTGAACCATCAATCTCTAGGAAAAACTGAAACAATCAGTTCCTAGGTTTTAGCCGAGGTCCTTAAAACCCTTCGAAAGTGCCCTGTTGCTGTAGCCTACTATTCATATATCAATATAATGGGTGTGTGGAGGGACAGGGTCGATACCCCCACCAAACTACAAAACTTTAGGCAAGAGTTCTCTATCCCGGACGATGTTCACCTCAGGCTAGCTGGGGAGAACGACTCCATTATGCCCGATGGTGATAAAATGCCCTTCCCTGTAGTGGCCTTCGTCCAGTGTGGACTTAGGTTCCCCTTTGATCCCCTCTTCCGCGAGGTCCTTCACTACTACACTCTGAACCCCATGCAAGTTTCCATTAACGCCTTTAGGACACTCATTGGCATAATAGCCTTAGCTCGGCAGGAGGGTGTTAGAATCACTCTTGCCGATATCCAGTATTGTTACACCATGTGCCCCCTAAACCTTAAGGAGAGAGGTTATGTCTATTACCTCAAGCCGAGGTCCACAGCTTACAAACTAATAGCCGACCTTCCAGACTCCAACAAAGGGGCTGGGGATGATTATCTGATCGCTTCTGGAAACTGGGAATTCGGCCCAGATGAAGAAGTTCATCTCTTTCCCCTTCCACGCACGGTCAGAGAGGGCAAGGGTAAGAGCCCAACGTCAACTGCTTAGCTATTGCTTTCTTCAAAAATTTTGCATGTCTTTCAAAAATTTTATCTGTTTCTCATGTTTTATTCTGTTTTGCAGACGTTCGCCAGCCTCATAAGGACTTCCGCCAGTCCTACCATCCTGGAAAAGACCTGAAGAAGCTGTTGGACCTTCCTGTTGAAAAGCGCAAAGCTCCACTCCTGCTAAATTTCATCCCTACTTACACATCAAAGTTGCCCGACGTTCCAAAGAAAAAGAAGAAGAGAACCTCCTCATCAACTGCCTCCACAGAACAAGTTGCTTCCACGTCTGAACCAGCCGACCAGCCATCAACTTCGGCACCAAATTTGGTTCCAGTCCAAGAAAAGAAGCGCCGACGCAGACTCGTCAAAACAGCCGAAATGGAACGTCCAGTCAAAAAGGTGCTAGACCTTCTGGCCGATCTTCCTGATGATATGGATGATGTACCAGCCCAAACTGTGCCCCCACCAAAACCGAAGAGAACCAAGAAGGCCCAACCAAAGGCCAAGGCGAATGAAGCCGATGCCGAGGCTGAAGATGCCCTGCCAATCTCCCAGCTAGCGGAGAGCAGGAAGACCACTTCTGCTCCTATGAAGAGGTCGGCTGAGACGCAGCCCTCTGGATCTGCTCCATCGAAGAAGCAAAAGCCTTCAACCTCGGGATCCAGGGTTTCCAAAGTTCCCTGGGAGCCCAAAATTACACTTGAGGACAGGCCAGTTTATGCCAATGAAAGCGCCTCTGACGTTAACGTCGGCGTGGCACTCAGCATGGCTGTTCTCATCGAAGGTGATCTTGAAAAAAACTCCAAGATCAGTGAATACGAGAACTATGCCCTCATGTTGCAACGTTCTGTCCAAGTAAGCCTTCAGAACTTTGATAATCTTGCCTTATCTTCATACTTGTAAAATGTCATTTTCACTCTGTAATAACCTTTGTCTTTATGAACTGTCAGGCCGTTCAACACGCCCACGCCTTTTTTGTGAAGGCATTTGAAACAAGGGAGGAGCTCTCTGAGTTAAAGAAGGAGTTTGCTGCCCTTCAAAAGACCCAAAAAAGAGATCAATTGAGGATGAAAAAACTGGAAGAGCAGGCCGAAGCGGCCACAAAGGCCCAATCAATTGCTCTTCAAAAGGCTGAGGCTGCTGTAAACGTCAAGAAAGTAGCCGAAGCCGAGAAAAAGGAAGCCGAGGCTAAGAAGGCTGAAGCCGAGAAAGAGCTTAGGGATGCTCTGGCCACGAAAAAGGCTGAAATTGAAGCTGCCTATAACCAAGGCATGGCCGACGTCGCTGAAGACTACAAGCTTCAGGTCAAGCAAGCTTGCAACAAAGGATACGTCCTAGGTTGGAATGCTTTGGCCAAGAAGCTTGATCTTCCAACCGACTCGCCATGGCGCAAGACCGAGGCCCTGCATCTTCCTTGCCCTCTTCCTCCATCTCCAAGCCAAACTGAAGATGAATCTGAAGCCGACGTTGAAAACAAAGGTGAAGATGAAGATGAAGCTTTGGTAAGGAAGACCAAATCTCCTCCCAAGATCGACCTGACTGAAGATGAAGAGGTTGAAGCTGCTCCCAAAAAGGCAGACTTCGGCACCTTATCTTCTGACCTTCTTTTAGTGGGGAGAAGTGTTGATGAGACCTTGGCCGAGCTTGATGCTGAAGTCGCCGCAGACAAACAAGCCAAGGTTTCAGAAAACAAAGAAGCTGAGGTTGTGGTGGAAGGGCAGACTGAGGTTGTGGCAGAAAAAAGTGCTGAAGTTGTTCCTCAAGGGCCCCCCGAGGTCTCAGCCCAACCAACTCCTGAAGCTGAAACAACTTGAATGTCTCTTGTTTTTCTTTTGTACTTTGTTTCTTTTCTTTGTAAGCTGTTCTTTTTTGTGGCCGATGTGCCTCTTTGCTGCTTGTAAACAACTTATTTATGCAACTGTTTGTTCTTGAATGCTTCAGACTTTTAATTCTTCTTACTGCTTCTGAATGATTCTATACTTAGAATATTTTGCATGATTTCCAGATTCTTCCTTCTTTGCACAATCTCCTCGGGTAACATACCTCGGGCATTAAACCTGCAAATTTCACTTCGGCAAGAGACTGTCCTGCATTCTTTCATAAATTTCAACAAGTATAAACAAATACTATTCAATGTTAACTTTTCTCAAGTTCCAAAGACCATTCAAATAACAATTTCAGTTTGCCTTTCTTGTAAATTGATACAAATTTCAAAAATAATCAGTAAACTTTACTCAAGTCTTAACAAGTGTTAAACAATAATCTTTACTCAACTTGTAAATTGCTACAAATTTCAACAAGCGAGGTCAAGGAATCTTCTTGGCTTGACCTCAACTTGTAAATTGCTACAAATTTCAACAAGCGAGGTCAAGGAATCTTCTCGGCTTAACTTTAACTTGTAAATTGCTACAAATTTCAACAAGTAAAGATAAGGAATTTATCTCGGCTTAACTTTAACTTGTAAATTGCTACAAATTTCAACAAGTAAAGATAATGAATTTATCTCGGCTTAACTTTAACTTGTAAATTGCTACAAATTTCAACAAGTAAAGATAATGAATTTATCTCGGCTTAACTTTAACTTGTAAATTGCTACAAATTTCAACAAGTAAAGATAAGGAATTTATCTCGGCTTATTTAAACATAATCTCGGCTTAACTTCGGCTAAGCATTACTAATGTCTTCTCTCTGCCCCCACTGTGAACCTAAGTTCCTCTTGGGTTCTCATTATTCAAAAAACAACATCGTGCAAAGTTATATAAGTTCAGAGAAATTCTGCTAAGGTTTTATTGATCATACCGGCGAGAAAAATCAAAGAACATCTAATGATAGAAAAACTTTAAATTACAAGTGTTCCAAGGTCTAGGCAATGCTTTGCCCTCATTATCTTCGAGCCGATATGCCCCATTCCCTAACACTGAGGTGATTCTGTAGGGGCCTTCCCAGTTTGGGCCAAGCTTGCCTTCTCTGGGATCCTTCTTATTGCCGACGACTTTTCTCAAGACTAGGTCGTTGACTTGGAAATCCCTTGGATTGACCTTCTTGTTGTAAGCTTTGGCAAGCTGTTGCTGGTATGCTGCAAGCTGGATTGCAGCTTTCTCTCTTCTTTCTTCTAGTAGGTCCAGATCTCGGGCTAAGAACACATCATTAGACCCGTTCTCAACTCCCTGCGTTCTGATCCCAGGGATGCCGATCTCCAACGGAATGACTGCTTCTGTGCCATAAGCCATGGCAAAAGGGGATTCCCCTGTTGATCTTCTCGGCGTAGTGCGATAGGCCCAGAGTACGTTGGGCAATTCATCTACCCACTTTCTTTTTGCTGCCTGCAGCCTCTTCTTTATTCCATCTAGAATGACTTTGGTTGATGCTTCGGCTTGCCCATTACTTTGGGGAAAGCTTGGTGTTGAAAAATAATTTTTTATCTTGAACTTGGCGCAAAAATTCTTGATGAGTTTGCTGTCAAACTGTGTTCCGTTGTCGGCAATGATTGCTCTTGGAATCCCAAATCTGGTGATGATGCTTTTCCAGATGAAGTTCTTCACATCCACATCTCGGATTTTGGCAAGCGGCTCTGCTTCTATCCATTTTGTGAAGTAGTCTGTAGCTACCAGTAGGTACTTCCGTTGCCCAGTTGCTTGGGGCAATTTTCCAACAAGATCCATGCCCCATTGGGCAAATGGCCAAGGGCTGGAAACCGGGTTCAGGTCAGCAGCTGGCTGATGTATCAGTGGTGCAAACCTCTGGCATTGTTCACACTTCTTCACATAGGTTTCTGCATCTTTTTGCATATAGGGCCACCAATACCCCTGGGTAATGGCCCTGTGAGCTAACGATCTGCCCCCTGCGTGGCTTCCACAAACTCCTTCATGAATTTCATACAAAAAGTCTTCGACCTGGAGAGGGTGTACACACCTTAAAAGGGGTCCAGTGAAGGATCTTCTGTACAGATGTCCTTCTGCTGTCAGACTGAATCTTGCTGACTTCAGTCTGACCTTGTGTGCTTCCTTTCGATCTTCTGGCAGTTTACCCTCTTTCAGGAATGCAACAATTGCGTCCATCCAGCTTGGTCCCAAGTCCACGCATAATGCTTCTTGCATTGTGTGTGGTGACTCTATGCTCGGGCTTGATAGGTAATCCACCATGATTGTCCTCGTCTTTCCGGTTTGCATTGAGCTTGCTAAATTGGCCAACGCGTCGGCGTGGTTGTTATCATCTCGGCTAACTTGAAGAAGTCGGCAGTTTTGAAACATGTCTGCCAGCCTGATGACTTCCTTTGCATATGCCGACATCCTTTCATCTCGGGCAACAAACTCTCCCGTAGTTTGATTCACTATGAGTTGTGAGTCACAAAAAACTATTACCTCATCTGCCTCTGCTGCTACTGCCAGCTTCAGTCCAGCAATTAATGCTTCGTATTCTGCCTCATTGTTCGAGGCTTTGAACCCTAGTCGAATAGACTGTTCTAGTATCTCCCCATCGGGGGAAATTAACACTACTCCTGCTCCTGCACCTTGCCGGTTTGAGCTCCCATCAACAAAAAGTTGAAAGGAGTCGCCGATGTAGATGCTGCAGGGTCTGAGTTTTTCCTTCCTCGGTTCCTTACCCTTTGGCTGGGCTTCTCCTTCCTTGTTTGGACATCGTTCATCTCGGCTCAACGGAGCCCGATGTTCGATGTATTCTGGCGAGAACTCAGCTACGAAGTCGGCCAAGACTTGGCCCTTAATTGCCGTTCTTGGCCTGAACTCCAGGTCATACTGGCCCAAAATTACTGCCCATCTTGCAATTCTTCCAGTCAAGTCTCCTTGTTGTAACAAGGATTTTAATGGGTGCTCTGTCAGAACCACTATCTTGTGAGCCTGAAAATAATGGTTTAGCTTTTTTGAGGCCATTACCAAGGCCAGCGTTAATTTCTCCAGTGGTAAATACCTTGTTTCTGCATTGGCCAAGGTTTTACTTACATAGTAGACTGCCTTCTGCTCTCCTTTCTCTTCTCGGACGATCACAGCACTTACTGCGTGCTCTGAAACTGCTAGGTATAAGAACAGTTCCTCCCCAGGTTGAGGTGTTGAGAGGACTGGGGCCGAGGTAAGGTACTTCTTCAGGTCGGCCAAGGCGGCCTCACATTCCTCTGTCCATAAAAAATCTGCGGCCTTTTTTACCAGATTGAAAAAAGGTTTACACTTGTCCGAACTTCGGCTTATGAACCTGTTTAGGGCTGCGGCCCTTCCAGTAAGCATCTGAACCTGTTTAGCCGATGTCGGACTCTGTAATTCCAGAATGGCCTTGATCTGATCTGGGCTGGCTTCAATGCCCCTTCTTGTCACCAGGTATCCTAAGAACTTACCGGATCCGACTCCAAACGCGCATTTCGATGCGTTTAATCGGAGCCGATATGTTTTGAGTATGTCAAAGACCTCTTCGAAGTCGGCGAGATGATCCTTTGGTTCCTTGGTCTTCACGACCATATCATCGATGTAGACTTCCACAGTTCGGCCAATCAAGTGTCTGAACATCTTGGTTACCAGCCTTTGGTAAGTCGCTCCTGCGTTCTTCAACCCAAAAGGCATGACTCTGTAACAATACAGGCCTTTCGGAGTGATAAATGCTGTCTTCTCCTCATCCGGGGGGTACATGGCTATCTGGTGATACCCCCTGAATGCGTCCAAGAAGCTCATCCTTCCATGTCCAGATGTGGCGTCCACCAACTGGTCGATCTTTGGCAGAGGGAAGCTGTCTTTGGGACAGGCTTTATTCAAATTTGTGAAGTCTACGCAGACCCTCCACTTGCCATTTTTCTTCTTTACTACCACGGTATTTGATAACCACGTCGGATAATTGGCTTCTCGGATGGCCCTGGCCTCTAGAAGTCTGGCTACTTCCTCTTCTACTGCTTCGACGTGCATCAACGTCGGTCTTCTGGCTCGTTGTATTACAGGTTTGGCCGACCTGTCAACGTTGAGTCTGTGGCATGTGACCTCGGGGTCAATGCCAGGCATTTCATAAGGTGTCCAGGCGAACACCTCAATATTTTTTCTCAGAAAGGCTTCCAACTCCCTTTCTTCTTCTTCGGCTAATCCTGTGCCGAGAAGAAAGAAGCGTTCCTCATCGCCCTCTTGTACGAAGATTTTCTTTAATGCTTCTTCACTCTTCTCGGTCGGCTCCTTGCCGACATCATCTAGGACTTTCATGTCCTCTTCTTCAACCTCTGCTTCCTCTGGTTCTCGAATGCTGCAGGTTAACTTCATTGCTGCTATGGAGCAATTTTTCGCCTGCAACTGATCTCCTCTGATTTCCTCAATCCCATGTTCTGTTGGGAATCGTAGCAGTTGATGCAAGGTTGAGGGGACTGCCCCCATTGCATGCAACCACGGCCTCCCCAGGATGATGTTGTAAGGTGAAGGCGTATCAATCACAATAAATTCTGTCCTCATCTTCTTCGTGCCAGCTTGTACCTCCAAGCTTGTTGCGCCTAAAGGCCATGTCGGCGTTCCATTGAAGCCGACCATCGGGCCGTTTGAGTGCTCCATGTCATCAGGGTGAAGGCCTAGCTCCTTGTAGCATCTGACATACATGATGTCGCAGGAGCTGCCTTGATCAATCAAGATGCGTTTCACCTGGCACTCCCCAACCTGGAGGAATACTACCAGGGCATCATTGTGCGGATGCTGAACCATGTCAAGGTCGGCCTCTGTGAAAGTTATCATTGGTCCTTGGCAATCTTCGGGCCGAGGTCTTTTCAGTCCGACCTGGTTGACATGCTGCAGATGTTTCACCCTCTGCGTCTCCCCCCGTATGTCGTTTTCATTCACCTTTTAGTGGATCACGTTAACCACCCGAGGTCCTCCTGCCTGTGGTTGCTGCGCTGGGGGGGGGGCGGGGCTGCTGGTGCTTGAGGCAATCGTGCCTGCTCTTCCCTGGTTCTGGCCTCATCCACAAGGTCTCGTAAATGGCCTTGCCTCACCAGATCTTCTAGGTGTGCTTTAAGGGCTCTGCAACCCTGAGTTGGGTGACCCTGCTCATTGTGGTAGGCACAACGCCTACCAAGGTTTCTCCCCATAAATTCTCCTTGTGCTCTTGCCGGTGCCCTGAAGTAGGGCTGATTTCGAATTTGGTCAAGGACTTTTTGGACCGGAATTCGGAACACCGTCGTCACTGCTTGTTTAGCCCTCAACTCTGTCTCCTGTTTGTTTTGTCCATTGTTACCTCGGCCTCGCTTCGGTGAGCCGTTGCCTTTCTCTATCTTCGTCTCTTTGTTCCCCGAGGTGTCTTCCTCGGCTCGTGCGTACTTCTCAATTCTTGCCATGAGTTCTTCCATACTCTTTGGCAGGGTTTTCGCCAAAGACTTCCGCAATGGACAGTCATCCTTCAGGCCGTTCTTGAAAGATACGACCGCCACCTCCTGGTTGCATTCAGGTATTCGGTTGAACACCTCATAGTACCTCTTTGCATAAGCCCTAAGGCTTTCGTCTTTGCTAATTTTTAGGGCCATCAACGCATCCACCCTCAGTGGCTGCAGTTTGTTTGTTATGAACCTGGCAACAAACATCTCGGCCAGGCCTTCCCAGCTCTTCACGCTCCCCTTTGGCAGTTTGTGGAACCAGTCTGATGCAATCTCCCCGAAGGATGAAGGGAACACTTTGCAGAGCAACGGCTCGTTCCCACTGTACAATGCCATTGAATTCAAAAATAATCCAACATGGAAGTTAGGGTCCGACTTACCATCATATATCTGGAGCCTCGGCATACTGAATCTTTTTGGCGCGACGAATCTATCCAAATCTGCTGAGAATGGAGTCCTCGGCTTGACCGGGGAAGTGACTTCGGCTCCGGCATTCTCCTGTTTCCTCTTGAGGTAATCTCTTAAGTCCTCTTTACTTCTTCCTGCAGCCCGGCTGTCATTGGGCTTCAGCCTTTTCGGCGCACTACTCTCGGCCTCATGGTGGCCCCTTTTTGATCCTTCTCCGCAGGATGCATCGAAACACAATATCCGCCTCGGAACATGCCGATGTTCTTTGGGGTCTGCTTCCTTCTCGCGATATGTCCTTCGGGACTCTTCTCTCCTCGGCTCTTCTCGGCCGATTTCCCTGGAGGGTCGGTGAGAGTACCTTCCGCTCCTTGTGTGTTGTGGGGCTTCGGGGATTTCTTTCCGTCCCTTCTTCTGGGCGTTTGCTGCTGGCATTGGTGTGTCCTGCAGCGGGTATGGCGGCTGCATGACATTATTCTGCATCATGAAGTTGACGACCGACTGAAGGTCTGCCAACCTATTTGCCATCTCCTTTACTTCTTCATCCCTTCTCAGGCATCTGTCTTTCCATGTCTGGAGGTCGTCCTCGTTATAGTATTTGCCCCTGTCTGCTTTCTTTGATGTACCACCGTCTTGGCCGACGGTGTTCTCTGCGTGATTCTGATCACGAGCTTCCTCGTTGTGGTCTGCTTCTTCTGCGTTAAGGTTGACGGGTCTTCCACTCCCAACTGGAGTGCCGTCCCCAACCTGATCCTTCTGCGTGTTACTGGCCATCTACTCTTCTCTCTTTCCCACAGACGGCGCCAAATTGTGTGAGTGAATTTCCAATCACACTGCCCTCCTTAGTGATTCAGCGGAAGAACACAGGCAGAGTAGACGGCTCCCTGTAACCTGCACAGAAAGAAAAGACTCCAGTGGTGGTTCTTCCACCCGGGGGCACTCCGACGATCAAGTCAGTATATCTCTCAAAGATAATCAAGTGCTAAACTCACAAGCTTGAGTATATAAAAACATACCTTAGACCCATGGGGGTGCCTCTCCTTTATAGCCAATACAATCCTAATCCCAATAAGAGCCTGGCCCTATTGGACTTAGGATTACTGCTAAGCTAGGACTCTCAGTGGAATTAGGACAAACTCCCTAAGAGTTTATCTTTACTCAAACTGAAGTCTTCTCCCAATCTAGGACTCTTATCCCATATCCAGGTTGAGTTCCCTCTCCATTCTAGGACTCTTGTCCCATATCCGCTTATCTCGGATTCCGATATCTTCGGAGATAACCTCGGCCTATCCGTGATTACCTCAGCATAACAATCAGGACACGAGGCACCTAAGCTGACGCATCGGCGTCACCTCGGCCACCTCGGCCACTAATCAGCTTGTCACATTCGACCAATGCAACCATCTTGCTCCCTTTCCTTAATTTTTTTTAATTTTTTTCTTCTTCTTTCTTGATCTCTCTCTTTCTTTCGTGGCAATAGAGAGGGTAGGATTGGTTCACGGTGGGGATGGGATCAAGAAGTGCAACTTGAGAGAGGGTAGTGAGCATTGCTGGGACAAAGGGGGTCACCAGAAATGGAAAGGAGGGTCACCAACGACAGTTGCAGTGGTGGTGGTTATGAAATTTTGTAAAAAACATTATGAAAAACATACCATATACACCTTTTAAAATATGTGTTTTTGCTCCTTTCTCTTTTTTGGTAACAAAACTTGAATTGCGCACGAAGTGAATATTCAGGTGGTCCGACTTGGATTGTGACCCCACTAACCTAAATTAAGTATGTTAAAAGTTTTTTTTTTTTACACTGCTTATTCATAATTTTATGTTTGTCATACCATTCAATAATTTTATTTCAAATCATCAATGTAATTAATATTTTTAATAGAATATCAAATATGTGAAGGTACTTATTCACTTTTTAGAGATAAATATTTGAATACTATGAAACAAAACACAATTAATTATTTTAAAATATTTAATAAAACACAATTATTTAAAAAAAAAGAAGTACTAATGCCTTTGAATACAATTCAATTAAACAAGTCATTTTTTTGTGTATTATGTTAAAAGTACTAATTTGGTTCGCAAGTTGAAATAAAATGAATTAGGGTAAATTACACTTACCGTTTTTGAGATTTGATGAAAATACAATTAATCTTATACTTTTAACATGAGTACATCGACTCTTTTTTAGTAAGACTAAAGTGATTGAAATTAATGCATTGAAAGTAAATAAAGATAAATATATTTTATAATTGACAAAAGATGACAAAATTATTTTTTCACTCTTACAACTAATAAATTATTAATAAAAAAGATTTGAACTAAAATATTAAAAATCAATCAGTGATTTGGTTTCAATTTTTTAGAAATTGAGTTTTTTGCTTTTCGTTTTCTTGTTTTTAGTTAATATTTTTAAAATTTTAAACAAATTTTTTACTTTTTTAGATGCACTTTACTTGGGTGTATCTAAAAAGTAAAATATTTAAAAAATAAATAAAATTAAAATCAATAAATATACAAGAATACAAATATAGCGATCCCGGTTCTGACTCGACTCTTGTGATATTCTGGACTCGGGTTTAATGCTTTCATATTATTGTTTACCTATTTCTTCCCTTGTATCTCTTTGAAATTGGCCTTGGGGTTGTTATGGTTGCGTTTGGAACAGGTTGGTTGCTTGTTTTTCCTAAACCTTGTTGCCTAGATTTTTTGCTCCTCCGCTCGAGCAGGCTATGTAGATTTTGGTCCTCTACTCGAGCAGGATTTGCAAACTCTCAGTACTTTGCACGTCTGCAAAAGTACTTGAGGTTTTTTTCTTACGCTCGAGCGGTGTTTCCTACGCTTGAGCGGGTGGGCGCTCAAGCGTCCTTTCTTAAGCTCGAGCGGTTGGTCTATCGTCTGCAAAAAAAATATTGGAGGTGTGTATTTTGTAGCACTTGTGCCTTTTAAGGTTTTTGGTGAATGTATTTGGAACCCTCATTCTATTTTGGGAACCTTTGGTGTGTTTGTTGGAAGTCCCACATCGGTTACAAGACACATTTTAAGGTAGACAAACTCCTATATATAGGTGCAAATGCATAGGGTTGGCTTAGCAACTTCTATGGTTCTTTCTTGGTTTAATTAGCCATTACGAACCGAGCTTGAGTTATAAATTTTAGTTGTGCCGAGCTGGATTTTGGCCATAGTTCCTTCGCCAAAGTTGTGTTATTTCTCGAGGGCTTTGTGGTGTGTGGTGGAGATCGAGTTTCAACTCTTTTCATCTTCTCCGTTTGAGCATCGAATTTGAGGTAGGGATAACCTACTCCTCTTTATGAGCTTTGTCTTTAAATTTTAGCAATTTGATATGTTGGGGGTAGTTGTGTAATTTTGGAAAAGTATGGGGCTTTTGTGCAATTTTACAAAAGTTAGGATTTTATTTATAATAAACCTATATGCATGTTTAGCATAGAGAAATGTTGGAATTCGGACTGTATGGGGTTAAAGGATGTAGTGGGGCAATTTACTGCTCATCTAGTTGAAATGTTGATTTTATATACATTTTGTGCATTTATTTTCTGTTTAGAAATAACTGCTTTGGGCTATCGGTGGAGGATAGTTTTGATTGTTGTAGACAATGCATGATGATTAGGCAAACTAAAACTAATCACTAGAATGTGTCATTGAGTATGATGATTGAAAGAATACATTAACTTTATGTATTGATTGATGATGTGTATAATAATTGTTTATATGCATTGTGTTATGTTGGAGGAGAGAGGGGATGTACTCTACGGTTTAGGGAAAGAGAGGGGATAAACCTCTAAACCGGGTGTTGTGTGGGAGAAGAGAGGGGATGGACTCCGTAGATACAGCTCATATGCTTATCTTTGGAAGTGTGATATAGTTCTTATACTTATCAGTGGGAATGTTGATATAGCTCATATGCTTATCTATTGATGTGTTGATATAGCTAGTGTGCTTATCTATTGAGAAACGAGGAAAGGTTTAATATGAGTTACTGTCTCATATCAGTTATTTGGTCAGGTTCTGAACCATGGTTATGATTTGAGAATTGAAAAGGAATGGAAAATGAAACTGTAATGTGTTATGAAAGAATGTAAAAGTGTTAACCATCTATCAAACTATTAATCTTTTAGTCATTGTTTATAGCTGGTTTAGTGTATTTCTACTGGGCTGTTAGCTCACCCTATACGGGAATATCATTTTCAGGTACAGGTAGCTTGCCACCTCCAAGGATATAGCTTGGGAGGCTTAAAGCGGGCAGAGTTTATTGTCTTTCTTTCTTTTGATGTATTACATGTGGATTCAAGCCAATGGCTTAATGTGTAATTGAGTTAGTACTCATTTTTTGTAACCAAGTGTTAACTTGGAAAGTTGTAAGCCCGTAGGGCATTTGTTTGTTGTTAACATGTAATACATTTTGTAATAAATTATTCTGATGAATAGAAGTATGAAGGTCTTTTATATATCAATGCATGTTAAAAGTGATGGGTTTTATGTATATTTATGAGGGTGTGACATATTCTATGCTCGAGTGGGTCCCTTCTTACGCTCGAGCGGAATAACTTATTGTGTCTGACGCTCGAGCCTCAACTCTTCCGCTTGAGCGAACTGCGCATATATCAGATCGCGAAAATGACTTTTTACATCACTTTTCATATCTTTTCATCTTAAACCCTAAAGTTGAGAGCCTGTCTCTCTAAAACTCACATTCTCTCTACTTTTCCACCTAGATCTAGTGATCGCTCCACCCTACTTCCTTTGATAAAAAGGTAGAGCTTCTCAAGATCTTCATTTTGATCCGAATGAACTTGGATTTCAGTGTCTTTGGAGTTTCAACCTTGCTTTGCATGGTCTTCTCTTCTTGAGGTAGGGCTTTTCTACACTCTAATATGGTTTTTACCTTAGTTATTAGTCGTTATGTAACAATGGTGGGATTTGGGAATAATGTGAACAAACCTAGGGTTTGGGTATAAAATGGAAAGGGGGGTTTTTGATAAATGAGGTATAAATGATTGTGGGGTTTGAAAATGAGGCCATGTTGTTTCGAAATGGTTGATTTTGATACATGGGTTGATATTAGGAAAAAGGGAGAAAGTTTGCCCTAATTGGGTCAAGGTGTTATTTTGTATAAATAATTGAAATTGACATTAAAAACGTGAGATTGGATGACTAATGACATAGATGGTGGAATAAGCTATGTATTATCTTACACCTTTGGAAATTTTGGATTGAACTATCTATCTTGAGATTAAACATCTATTTAGAAATAACTGTATTGGGCTATTGGTGGAGGAATGCTATGACTGTTGTAGAAATTTCATGAGGATTAGGTGAACTAAAACTAATCCATTATTGATTATCATTGAATATGATCACGTTGTTTATACATTGTATATGTATGTTTGTTTGAGAGGAGAAAAGGAATGTACTCCATGTATGATTATGTGTTTAATTAAATTGTATATGTATAATTGTTTGGGAGGAGAAAGGGGATGGACTCCATTATAATTAAGTTGGCCAGAGTGTCTTGGGTGAAAGTCCCGAAATTATACATGGGTGCCGATCCCGCGGACGAAAAATCTGTAAAATGGCAAATTGAAATTTATACATGGGTGTCGATCTCGTAGACGAAATTTCCGTAAAATGGCGGTTTGAAGTGTTTGGGTGTAATGATGTGATTGTAGAACCATTGAGTCGTAGTCTCATTTGGGCTATTGAAGAATAATGAAACTGGCTTACGTATTGAAATGAATTGAATGGAAATGGATAAAGATTTGGATTTGGTATCCTATGACTATGTAAAAATGTGGGATTTTTATCATCAGCATTGTTCATGCATATTGTACTTATAGCTTTATTAAATCTCATATATTGTGTTGGATTATTCTTACTGGACTGTGGCTCACCCTATTTGGAAAAAATATTTTCAGGTAATGATGGCATGCCTCCACCAATATAGTAGTTTGGAGGGACTTTTGGGAGTATGAACTTCTTTATTTTGATTGTGTAGTTTTGTATAGCCAAGGGCTCTATTTGTAAGAGCTAGTCTCATTTTTGTTGTAACCAACTTAAGACTTGGAAAGATATAAGCCTCTAGGGCATTCATTTATGTTAAACTTTTGTACTATTAATGTTATGAAATGGAAATACTTAATACTCTAATTTATGTTGTCATTTATATATGCTTTTGGGTCGTATTTATTGTATTTTTTGGGGCGTGACAACTTGGTATCAGAGCATACTAGGTTTGAGTACTTTGAGTACGTGGGAAGTGGTTAGTACCACAATGAGTTTGTCTCGCTTGGTTGAGACGTTAGTATGTTTTATATGCTTATATGATAACATGCTTATATAATTATTTGGGTATGAGATTTAGTTCCTAAGATACTGATTGGGTTTACGGGTTCTTGGAAGTCCTATTAGAAGAGCATTTGATCATTGCTGTTTCTAATTGGAACTCTAGCAATGTCGCCGGACGATCATTATCTAGGAAGGAAATTTGTATGTGTTTATGTGATTATGTGCTTATATAGGGTGAATTACTGTTGTCCAACGTATTAAGACACGAGTGAGCTAGCTTCGACACATTTGTGAATGTACTAATCTTTTGTGTTACCTTTATTAGGATGTCAGGACGTGGACGTGGTGTTGGTAGGCACGGTAGGCCTAGAAGGCACAAGGTGCCTATCCCGGATGATATTCCGGCACATGAGAAGGGAGTTGGTCAGACCAATGTGGCCAAACCGATTGGTCATCAAGCTATGGGCGCCTTATCCCGTGAAATGGCCGGAGCTTTACGGGAATCCATAGACATTCTCAGAGCTAAGAATCAAGTTCAAGCTTAGGTTGTTGAGGTAGGGCCATCCTTTTTGAAGAGGGAGTTTTTCGAGTCAAACCCGGATGAGTTTTTGGGTGATTCTAAGGAGCCACTGAACTGAAGGTAAATGAGTGGCTTGAACAGATAGTGAAGACGTTTGAGATGCTTGGCATTGAGGACGACCAGTTGAGGGTGACCTTGGCGTTTTTCCAGTTGAAGGAGGATGCGGGTCAGTGGTGAAAGTATGCGCGTGGGTACATAAGAGGGACTTGGAAGGCTTTTGTCAGCACTTTCTAGGATAAGTTTTTGCTTACCACTATTAAGGAGAAGTTGCCGGACCAGTTTTCCAAGCTGGTACAATTGAATACACCAGTGGCTGAGTTCGAGGCCACATTCACTAGCTTGTTTAGGTTTGCACCTGAGTTGGTGGCGATTGAGGAGCGCCGTTGTCTGGAGTTTGAGAAGAGGCTAATGACCGGACTCATGTTTAGGGTGGCCGGATCCATGATTATACATAGGTGCCGATCCTACAGACGAAATTTCTGTAAAATGGCAGTTTGAAGTGTTTGGGTGTAATGATGTGATTGTAGAACCATTGAGTTGTAGTCTTATTTGGGTTATTGAAGAATAATGAAACTGGCTTACATATTGAAATGAATCGAATGGAAATGGATAAAGATTTGGATTTGGTATCTTATGACTATGTAAAAATGTGGATGTTTTATCACGAGCATTGTTCATGCATATTGTACTTATACCTTTGTTAAATCTCATATATTGTGTTGGATTATTCTTACTGGGTTGTGGCTCACCCTATTTGGGAGAAACATTTTTAGGTAATGATGGCATGCCTCTACCAAGACAGTAGTTTAGAGGAACTTTTGGGAGCATGAGTTTCTTTATTTTGATTGTGTAGTTTTGTATAGCCAGGGGCTCTATTTGTAAGAGCTAGTCTCATTTTTTTTGTAACCAAGTTAAGACTTGGAAACATGTAAGCCTCTAGGTCATTTATTTATGTTAAACTTTCGTACTATTAATGTTATGAAATGGAAGGACTTAATACTCTGATTTATGCTGTCATTTATATATACTTTTAGGTTGTATTTATTATATTTTTTGGGGGCGTGACAACAAAAAATGTATTGAATTCTTGTTTTTTTTTTATTATATATTTTTGGTATTTAGCGAATTTTTTAAAGATATTTTTCACAAATTTATACATTTTAAGTGTATTTATGTTGGGTGTATCTAAAAATTAAAAAAATTACTTAAAATATTAAAAAAAATTAGTAAAAAAAAAAACAAAGAAAAATAAAAAAAGAATCACTGTGTTTGGTTTGAGTTTTCTGGATTAAATTTTTTGAAAACTGAGTTTTTTGGTTTTCGTATTCTTTTGTTTTTAGTGAATATTTTTTAAATTTTAAATATTTTTTTTTACTTTTTTAGATGCACCTTAGTTAGATGTATCTAAAAAGTAAAAAATTTGTGAAAAAATATTTTAAAAAATTAATAAATACATAAAAATACAAAAAATGTACTGAATTCTTGTATTTTTTTTGTATTTTTGGTATTTAGTGAATTTTTAAAAGATTTTTTTTACAATTTTTTTACTTTTTAGGTGTATTTATGTTAGGTGTGTCTAAAAAGTAAAAAAATTGTTTAAAATATTAAAAAAATTCAGTAAAAACAAAAAAACATGAAAAATAAGAAAGTAGAATTTTTTGAAAACTGTTTTCTGAAAACAGCAACCAAGCAATTTTGAAAAAGTGAATCCTAAAGATCCAAACCAAACAAGAAGATGGTATTATGCTAAATGTGTGAATGCGACTAACTGTATTTTCTTTTAGGACTGGGCTTCCCTCCAATCTGTGTTCACACTAGAGGGTGTTGTTGAGCCGTGGGGCTCACCACGAGTCCCGTTTTGATAATTTGAACCGTTCAATGTATAGAACTCATCGAATACTATATGCTTGTAAAAAATCATGTTGATCAGATATCGATAGCTATCTCATCGGATCAAATTTCTTTCAACCGTTTATTTTTTCACAGTATATATATTTTTTTTATACAAAACTGATTTGATCACGTAACTATCGATATCCAATCATCGTGATTGTTTATAGGCATATAGTACTCGATGAGTTTTACACATTGAAAAGTTCAGATTATCTACATGGGACCTGTAATGAGTCCCTACAAACCCAACAGTACCCTCCAATTCGATCACGGACTAGAGGGAAGCAGTCTCTTTCTTTTAAGTCTAACCATCAACAGAATTGAATGGAATTTCCCCTAATTGTTAATAATAATAAAAAATAAATAAAACAATAATAATAAAATAAAAAAAACTTTGAAGGCTTGAAACATGACAGTTGAGGAAGTAAATTGACATAAGTTTCATGGTTTGAGAGGTTGAAGTGAATTTCCCAAAAATCAAGACACGATTCCTGTCTCTCTTTGTCTCTCTCTGTCTCCCGCCATCGTCTCTCTCTCTCCGACCACACACCAAGAAGACGGGAAGGTATGGTGCATTAGGGCCAAGGGGTAAGCTATTTTATTGCTTAATTTGATTGCCAAATTTTTATGATTTGGGATTTTTCATAATTTGATTTAATGTTTCGGTTTGAGTTTCTAGATTATCACTTTTTATTTTTATTTTTTTGGGTTTGTTTGTTTGTGTTTTTTTGTTGTGATTGCATTGGGTATATATTTGTATGTTTTAGATGTGTTTATGGTAGCATTTGGATATGCATTGAAAATGTCCAAGGTACAAACTAGGAAGGTGTGTGGCACCCATCTTGCCCAACTAATAAGTTATCCTTTAGTCAATTTCATTAGTTCAATTAGATAAATTTGTTAGACCTTAATATGCAAGATGACTTCACTTGATTTCATTGTTTTAATTAGTTAAATTAGTGTTTCGCAAAAAAAAAAAAAAAAAAAAAAAAAAAATTTATATCAGGTCACTAATAGCAGCGGCAGCATGCCTACAGTGTCTCGTCAGTTCAACTGTAGCATCTCCACCAACAACATCAGCACTGTATCTGCCTGTCTTGGGAGTAGTAACAACAGACTTTGTATCACACTAGATTCCTGCCGTAGTATCCAGAATTACACACAGAAACATGACAAATCTAAGAAAAGACTTAAGTGTAGATTTTGTATACCAACAATTTCAACACATTTGCTGGATCACAGGGAAAAAGAAAATAAAGGAAAATACCTGCAACACTTGATGAGTCCACCATGCATCCACCACCAAGTGCACCACTAGACATATGGAGCCTTGGATTTACAAAAACCTATAGGAGCATAGCACATCTCAATAACTGGTTTCTAGACACCGAATAGGAGGGGGGAAATGTCAACTAACAGTGGTGTCTTTCTCTTTTCTTTTCTTTTCTATTTTTTTTTTTTTTTGGGTTGGGAGTTTAAAAGAAAAACTTACCTCTACATGTTGATATCTAGGAAATGGTGAGACACTAGGAGAAATTGCCCATTCCCACCGACCATCTCTATGTTTTACAAGTCCATATGCACTGGCCAGTGGTTGAAAAATCATTAAACATGTATGACAATGGAAGAGGTGTATCTTGACCTTGATAGGGAGAAGGAATCATATAGACAAAATTGTACAATAATATTCATAGCAGATACAGTAGTATTCAAGACAAACATACTAGCATGAACCTCTACACACACATACACAAAACTAAATATATATGCATGAATTAGACATCATCATAATAAAAATAGAAATGATGAATTCAAAACACACAAGTTACATCTCAACCACACAAAATAGAAATGATGCCATGCACACCTACCCTATGAGCTCCACCTAAGAAGAACCTTCAATTATTCAAGATACTACTCACTTTCCCCTTTCTAGAGCCTTCAATTATCAAGATGCTACTCATTATTATTATTATTATTGCTTATTCACATGAATGGATACAAAAAGAAATAAATCGAACTAAATATTAGTTTAAGACCAAATCAAGCTATAGCAGTAAATTTTACTTAGCAGAAGAAATTGATCCAAATCAAAATTCGGCCTACTGAGTGTGGAGGAAGGACAAAGAAGAGTGTGTAAAGCCCTCATGAATGTATGAACTAAGATAAGGTACAAGCCAATAAGGATCTAGTTAAAAAATTGACGAACAAATTAAAATTTTTTGAAAGCTTCGTGTATTTCCTAAGAATACTAATATTCAGTACTCTATGCATTTAGCTATATGAATCGAATTCAAACTCAAGAACGAGAGAGAAAGATATCAGTAGCAAGTAATTCATCGTTTAATTCAAGATCTAAATTACTTCTGAGCTTCATAAAACTAAATTGAAATTGAGAGAGCTTGAAATCAGAATTAAACAGAGCAATATAGAAATCAACTATGACTAAAACATGTAACAAAGAAGAATTCAAAGCAGAACAACAAGATTATAAACTAGAAAAATCAGTCAAAGATTAACCAAATTATGCTCTATTTGGTTGCTAAGAAAATGTAACAAAGACACAGGAAAACAAATATCTATATATATATTTTACCTCAATTGAGGTGAGCTTTAGTTTTCTAGCCAAACAAACATAAAGCATAATACTAAAAGTTTGAAATTATACAAACAAGACATTCAAAAACTAAAAGAAATTTAGCAAACAATCTAGAGAAATGTTCAGATCAAGTTTTAAAGCCAAAGCAAATCAAGATTTAATAATTTTAAAAAATAAAATGAATCTTCGAATCAAAAAGATGTTTCAAATTAGAATCTTCAACTTTATAAAAAAAGTGGGGGTCAAGTTTCTGATCATTTTATTGTGCCTATACTGCGGCATGTATGTCCTTTTACAAATAGAAAAGAGCTTTGAATCTGTTTTTGAATTTGTTTTTTGAATGAGATTCTGTTAATAAGCTCGAGTATTGAGAAGGATACCCTAAATGGTTGAGTGAACTCTGACTTATCGGCACAATGTCATTCATGATTTCAAAAATTTTAAGCGGTTTCTTTTGAAAAACTTGCGAAGATAGGTTCAGAATTGCACGTGGTATTTTTCATTGTCTTGTGGATTTTCTTCGCCATTAGGCAATCATTTTGGCAAGTACAAGGCGGCTTTCAGACCTACAAGTACAGACCTACAAGTACAAAGTGGCTTTCAGACCTCACAAATCATAGAATTTCTTCTCTGGTGTTTTCATTATTTCAAAGAAAAAAGAAACCAAAAGGAAAAAGAAAAAAAATAAAGAAGGAAAAAGAAGTCAGTCATCAAGCCAAGGGCATCCATTGGAATGATATCCAATCAACTATGATCTATTGGAATGAAATCCAAGCACCTATTAGGAAGGGAACTTCTGTCTGAATTCGAGGAAGCCAATGTAAGAAAGTACCACATTGCGAGAAGAACCAACTCTGAAAATGGAGTGAAAAGAAAGAAAGAAGGCATGCATAGGAAAATGAAGAACCAAGCTCAAATCAAGGTGAAACTAGTTCCAATGATTAGGGCAAGGATGACTATTGATCAAATTCACCACAAGTGTTGTAATGTTACCCTTGAGAGGCTCGCTAGGCTGAAAACCCGAAAGGGCGACCTAGGCAAAAATTAAAGCATGAAAAATGAGAAATCAAAAATATAGCTCACAAGGTTGAAAACCCTGAAGAGGCGACTTTGGCAAAAGTTAGAGCGCAAAAGGAGAGTGTCAATACCTGAGTGAATCTCAGCCATGAACTACGTTGACCTGATTCCCATCTTGGGATACGTGGGCAACTTCATCATGAAGTTCGGTCTCAACCATATTCGTCTCATCCATCTTAACTCAATCATCTTGCCCAATTCACGTCGTCAGCTTTGCATTAATCCATGAGCTACACCGATAGCTGTGTATATCATCTACTTGCATTAGGTAAGAAAGAACTAACTTGAATTAACAAGTGGAGAAATTTTCAATACTTGAACTTATCAGTAGATTCTCTATCTTGAGCAAAAAAAGAATCAAAACTTGGGTTTTGTGAAATTGAGTTTTAAAGGGAGCATAAGTAAAACTAGGGGCACTGTGAATGATCAGTTACCTTGAGTCTTTTTCTACTTTTGGGTCAGTTGTGAGTTCCGTTGTGTCGCGCCTGGTGTTTGTCTCGGTCTACGTTTTTCATTGAGTCACCATAACGTGTCGATCACTAAAAAACGCTCTTTATTGAGTCACCGTAATGTGTCTGTTGCTTAAAAACGCTTTTCATCTAGTCACCCTAGCGAGTTTGTCACTCAAAGTTCAACAGAGTGGCATGGTCAAAATTCCATACACGAATGTTCACTCCAAACTCGAAAACAAGTCCATGTGTGGAAAACATTAACAAACTGAGAGTGTCCATACAAGGGGCATCGCGTTCATGATCATTGCAAAGTGCATATGAGGAATCTGTCACTGCTTCGGAAGGGACTGGAGTAAATTCTCAAAACATGCTGGAGCAGAGGAGAAGCATGAGTCTGATGGATTGACAACTGATCTGATGATCCCCATTACTTGTGTCTACATGATGGTCAAAACAGTGGCCAGTGACTGGACATTAGGGGTAATTTTTAGTGCATCTGATCGGGCCATCAATCGAACAAGGGCATGAACCCAACTGCTAGCCAATGGCTGGACACTGGGGCAATTTTTAGTTTATCTGATCGGGTCATCATTTGAACAAGGGGCATGAACCTACCTTTCTCTCAGTTTGCCAAATTTGTTGGGCACTTTTCCCTGGATTAGGGTGGTTTACCCCCATGTTGATTCTGATATGATTTAGCTTTTGAAAGTCATCTCCAATCATTTCAAAACTCTCTTGGGATTGCCATTTTCCCTCTGATTAATGCATGTGTTTTGTATTATGCATGCATACTTATACACTCTGGTTGAGTTGAACTGCGTGATTGGTTGCTCTTGCTCTTAACTTTGTTCTATACTTAAACAAAGTTTTTTTGAGTTGCTTCCCTTTGTGTTGCATTTCAGTGAGTTGTGGCAAGTTGCCCTACACTTATTTCTTAAGGTACATGATACATTACATTGAGTACTGCTCATTTCCCTCTGTATATCTTGCATCGCATTATTTTGTGCATTTCACCTTGCATCACATTGTTTTGTGTGCTTTGTATCACACTATCCTATTCACTTTGTATCGTACTATTTTGTGCACCATTGCATTGTCTTGTGCATTTAACCCACATAGCACTATTTTGTGAACCACTCGCATTATCTTGTGCACCCCGTATAGCACTATATTGTGCATTCACATCTATTTCATGCATTTTACTTTGTATCGCACTATCTTGTGCAAACTTGCATTGCACTGTTTTGTGCATTCACTTGTGCATCTACATCGCACAGTCAAGTGCATTTCAACTTATATCGCACTGCCTAGTGCATTTCAATGTACATTGCACTATTTTGTCCATTTTAACTTACATCGCACTATTTTGTGCATTTCAACTTACATTGCACTGTCTAGTGCATTTTAACCCATACTGTCTAGTGCATTTCAACGTACATCGCATTGTCTTGTGCACTTCCCCCCGCACTGTCTTGTGCACTCACATGGTCTAGGAGACCTTAAATCCTCTAAAGGTGCAATTCCTTTAGTGTTTGTCGTGCTCGAACGACTTTAGGCGGTCTGGTATAGCCACATGCCTGTGTTTGCGATGAGTTCCTAGGAGATCAACTGAGACGGTGGAAACTAGAGTTCGAGTGGCTGAGGCCTAGAACGCAAAGGTTCGGGATTTTCGAGACTAAAGTTTGGTTTAAATACCCAGGGGTGTATCCTCAGCTTGAAATCTGTATGGCAGCCCCATAGGTTGAGGTAGCTTGTATGCGCCTCAATTCTAGATACTAAACCAACCTAGTCTGTCACCCTGTTAGAGAATAGGAAAAGTTGCGAATATAGCCAAGGAGAAAAGTAGTACCTATGGTTTGGAAGCGCAAGATGAAGGAAGAGCTCTTGAAACCAAGAAGAAGCAGAAGATCTCCAACAGCATAAGGTGATTCATCGCTAATTGCCCTTGCTAGGTACTTTTTAAGGCACCACTTCCTAGCTGCTACATCATATCCATTATTACCTATTACATCTATCGCATACATCTACTACATTATCTATCGCATCCATTACATCATTATCTATTTTATCGCCTGCATCTTTTCCATGTTAAGCTTAGTTTGGCATGTGCTCATATATTTTCCTTGTTGAAACATGGTTCTATCATGTGTAAGTACCCATGCTGTGCTAAGGCCAGTATTGAGGGTGTCAACACCTTTTCTGTGTTAGACGTGGTCTGTTTTGTGTCCATGCCTTTTCTAGGTCAAATGTGGTTCGGTCTACGCCTTATTCATTGCATTCATTGCATCGTATTTTGTTTTGCTGCATTTAGCATTTATGATCATTATCTTTTCCCAGCAGATCATTCCTTACTTATATCATACCACCCAATTATTTATACTCTTTCTCTTTCTACGAAACACATAGTTTTGCATGTGCTCGCATCCTTTCAAGTTGAAACGTGGTTCTGTTATGTGTAAGCATCCATCCTGCACTAAGGCCAGTATTGAGGATGTAGGCACTTAGCTTGTGTTAGGCATCATTTGGCTGTGCCCACTTCTTTTCTATGTTAAACGTAGTTTGTTTTGCATCCCCATCCCCATCCCTTTATGGTATTTGTGTAGTAAGCACTGCTTGTGGTTTGATTATTTCGTTACATTGTATATCATTTGCATGATTTTGTTACATTATATATCATTACATTGTTTTATTACATCGTGTATCATTTTGCATTTTGCACCTAAACTACGCTGGTTTGATTCCTTGCAACGGGATACGTAGGCAACCCTCGGGTTTAACCAACAACATCTACATTTTGTTTGTTTGCCCAAGTCTTACAGCCTTGTCAAAATGGGTCGCCTTCGAGCTTTGACATTCACTCACATTATTTCATGACTTTCGAGTTTTGTCAAAGAGGGGTAACTGTAGACATCCCATTTTTGACCGTCCTCAAGACTTGGACGTCATTGCTTGTGCACTCGATGATTATAACTGCATGTGTTCGTTTTAGTGCCTGAAGTCCTCAGCGGAATGCCCTGTCTTTGAGCTTTTGAACCCTATCTATTATATGCCTTGTTTTGGACCAAAACCCTAGTGCTTCAAACCTTAAGACCCTAGGACCTGTAGGCTTCCTCTAATAGGCTACCGGCCACCTTTTGTGGGCTGCCGGCCACCCTTGTGCCTTGTTAGCCAATGGTGTGGCCTGTCGGCCATTATTGGTGGCTTGTCAGCTACATTAGTGGCCTGTCGGCCATTAGTGTCCTTTTTTCAGATATTTTGTTGATAGTTGTGCTAGCTGTTGGCACAATTGGTTGCATCTCCCTACACGTGTATGGAGGGATATATCTCAGCTAAGTGCATGTTTTTCTATACATAGGGGGCCTCCTCCTCCATTTTTGAGGGTTAGAATTTTTGGAGCAAAAATTATCTTTCTCTCTCCACATTTCTCTCTCTCTCTCTCTCTCTCTCGTGCAAGTTTGTGCATAGTAGCTTAGATACACCACTTTTGCCTACACCTCCTTAACCAAAGTGGTTCATCTTTGAGTTGAGGTTCCTTGAGGCCTTCTTGGAGCTCTATAAAGTGGTTTTGGCTTGAATTGTTGCTTAGTTGGTCTTCCCTTCAAGAGATATAACACTTGCCTTTTTAACTTGCTTTGCATACTTGTTCTTCTTGTCTTTTCCCACTGATTTGGGCTATTTTGGGGCTGTAAAAAACTCTGTTTTTATGGGTTGAAATTGGTGGTTTTGGGCCATGTAAAGTTAGGGGGTGGTCCACCATTCTCTCTTTCTGGTTTGTAAGGCCTTTCCACCTTTGTTTCACACTTTCAAACCATCTTTTTTTGGGCTTTTAAATACTGAATTTCAAAGTATTTTTACTGGTGAAAATCATCTTTTAAAGTCTAAATTTGGAGCGGTTAGCCTCTCCTCCTTGTGGTTTGTTTGCTAGCCTGGATAGCTCTATATGTTAGTATATTTTTCTAGCCTTTTGTAGCTTAATTCCAGTATATTTTAGGCTGTATTTTAGACTGCTTTGTCTCTGTTTTGGGCTGTTTAAGTCATTTGAGTCTTGTTTTGCATGCTTCTAGTGTAGGTGTCCTCATAAACTTAGTGTTTGAGGCCTTTAGACACCACTTGTTTGAGTTAATTGCATGTTTTAGTGTTTTTCTCACTTAATTTCAGCAAGCTTAATCTCTGCAACCTCCCTCATTTCTTGGTTTTTTTTATTTTCTTTGAGGGTTGTGTCAACCTTAGGATTATTTAAGCTCGAGATTGAGGTCCATGCTTAATGGTTTAATCCTCTTTTGGGGGGGTTCATTATTAATGGCATGACACCTCTCTCTTGTCTTAAACTGCCCCTTGTTTGACACTTCCTTCTCTTTTAGAGGACTTAACTCACCAATGGACTTAATTGGTTAAAGAATGGAAGGGTAATTAAAATGAGTAACAAAAAGTTGAAACTACAATTGTGCAAAGATAATTGTGTTTTGGTGTGTTCAATCGGACGTTAATTGAACACAAGGAAAATTGGGACATTTCATACTCAAAGTGATAAAATGTGCCAAGTTTTCTAGGTCTCCATTACCCTTGACCATGCATGATAGGGTGAAGGTTGTGGCTCTTGGTTATTTAGCCATCATGCAATGAAATTTCTTGATTGATGGTTTTTGAACCAAGTGTATCACTCCTTTGAGCTTGTTTTGATGATAAGGAGGGATGCACGGTACAAACAACCTGTGAGAATACCCTCTCTTTGCTCTGTTTGCGCTCTGTTGCAACAAAAAATGGTGCATCATCAGTGGCCGGCCGGCTACTGTTCTTGGCTTGCAGGCCATCAATGTTGGACGGCAACCCCCTATTGGTGGCCGGTCGACCACCACTTCTGGCCTGCCGACCACCAGTGAAAATTGAGCAGAGTATTTGTGCAGTAGAGCAGAGTTGGTCTGGAAGAGGAAAACCAGTGCAAAGGTTGTGTAACAGAGGCTTTCAGAAGCAAACAGTGGAAGTTCTTCAAGTGGAAACCGAGCATGCATTGGGCCTCCCTCGTTCCCCGGACTAGTTAATTAGTTTAATTATTAATTAGTTAGTCATAGTTGTGTTGTATCTAATTAAAGTGTTGTAATTATTTAATTAGATCAGTTATTTATTTAATTAATTCATGTTGTAATTAATTAGTTAACTAGTTTAATTAGTTGCTTTGTAATTAATTAGTTAATATAGTTAGCTAACTAGCTTCGTATTGTACTTATTTAATTAGCTTAAAATAGTTAATTAAATTAGTTCATTATTGTAATTATTTAATTAATTAGCTTAGCATAATTAATTATTTACTTGTTTTAATAATTAATTAGCTTAGATAGCTAGCTTATTCATTCAAGTTTTGTAATAATTAGTTAAAGTAGTTTAGTTTATCTAGTTTATTCATTCGAACCCTCGTGCGCGAGGGCATCAATGTTGTAATAATGTGTATGTCTTCCAACCCCACGTTTTTCTCCCTTTTATTTACTAGCTTATGATGGTTAGTTTAGGGCATTATGTTTTGTTTAGTATACTTCATGTTTGCATCCATTTGTATTGCATGCACCGAGGCTCGGTTCATCATTCTAACTGCATTGTCGTTTCAATACTTCTTTGAATACGTGCTTAGACCGCATGCTATTTCATTAATTCATATGCCATATTAGTAGGCGAGCCTATTAATTGCATATCGCATGTGTTGCATTAGTCATATTGCATAGTTAGGAATTATGCATTTTTTCTAATTCTTTTGTTTATTTTGGCTTGGAGTACTAGGTGAGCCTTTTACTCGCTTTAGCATATTGCATATTATGTTAGTGTTGCCATGTTTAGCATGGTAGCCATAAGGCTAAGTGCTTACTTATTAAAACTGCTTGAATACCTATGGATGAGGCTAATTGCTTAAATTAGAATAATTTGAGTAATGTTCATATGTGATCATTTTTTCAAGTGGTACATATTTTGAAATAATTTTCAAAACAAACATGACTCGAGATGTTCCAATTCTTGCAATTTTAGTCTATACTTGTGTGTATGTGCATCACATAATAATGCTAGCCTAATAAACTGGAACAAGAGCATATAATGTACATAAGATTCATATCATGATTAGTAGAGGCCAATCTTTGATCGGGGCGAGCGGGCGTGCTCAAATGCAATCGTGACCTTCCCTTCTCGTACCTAAGTTCCCGAGCTGAGACAATCTTGGTGATGATGGATATGTGGCCTTTGGCACGAGTCATGGGTTTCCTAGATTTTCCAAAATATTAGGTGGCGACTCTATATTTGGCAAAGCAATCCATTTTTGGCAATTTGATTCAAAATCGATTTTCCAAAAGATTTGCTGGATTTGGACTTTTTGGTGTTTATCAATTTCACATTGCACTTGTGAAATTAGAATTTGGACTTTTTGGTGTTTATCAATTTCACATTGCACTTGTGAAATTAGATTCAGAACCGCTGGAGTCCGAACTGTAGGGCTTATTTTCGAACTTCCGAAGGGAATATTGTAAAAAAAATTATTTCATTTTTTTTGAGGGGATCAGCAATAAAAGAAGAATTTTATCAAAACAGAGAAAAGAGAAATACAAAGGAGGACAAGAAGTCCTCAAAAGCAAAAACCAAAAAATCTACGAAGGAAAAAAACAAGAAGTCCTCAAAAAAAAAAATTTTATTTTTTATTTCAATTTACTATCCAATTAAGGAAAAACCAGTAGTTTACAAATCAATTGTCACTAACAATTTAAGAAGCATATATTGAGATTTTCATAATCAATTTAAGAAATAGAAAGTTTCCATATTGTTGAAAATTCCAAAAATTCTCTAATTAGTGGACAAAATTTGAAAGGTATTGCCATATTGATAATTAAAATTAAAAAAGCAAAAAAAAAAAAAAAAATGATGTGAACCAATAATATGACACATAGATTTTTATATTATAAAAATTCAAAAATTTGAGAAAAATAGATTGAAGTTTTCATCAATAAAGACCTTACAACATCTTTGCTTATATTATATAATGATTCCTAATTGTCTAGTAGTTCTAGTTTTAAGATGTAAACTGTAGCAACTCTTTATCATAAAATATATGCTCTTAGTTGTAATCATTTGATCATTTTTATTTTATTTTTTTGGGAAAATATTTATCAAATAATTAGAGTTTATACTCCTACTCTTTTTGGAATTGGAAACAAAAACTAATTTCCCATTTGTCTATGTTGAGATTTGCACCAATTAATCACAAATATATTATGCTATCCCAAATATATCACTTACTTTTGTCTTATATTATGCTGTCCCAAATATATTTTTTTCCATGATTGAATAGACCGTCGCAAAAAGTCAATTTTCTAGTAGGGCTCTAATTAGAATTAAGCTCAAGACATGTGTAGTTTTAGGCTGTTTTGGTTCTTGAATGAACTGTTGGGTTGCAATATGTGATAGTGTTCTTAATTCCCAGATTTTGCTATTGTTGTAATTTTCTATTTTTAACTAAACTATGTTGAATTTATTATTACCTTGTTAGGTAAAAAAATTGAAGTTTTGTGTTTCATTGTGTTTTGAGTTGAAGTTTTGAACAAGTTTGATCCTTGATTATGTTTGTCTTAATGGAACAATTTTGAAGATTAAATTTGCCCTCGTCAATACGTGTTATCTATAGTTACTAATGATCTTGAGAATGCAATGATGGTGGAGTACCTTTCCCATTTCTTGTTCAGGAGTTAAATATATCTCACTTCTAACATGCCTAAAAAATAGTGGCTAGTTGAGACAATGTGGCCTTGAAGTTCATTTGTGAGTTTGGGGATTGTACACCAGTACTTTGGGTTGCTCATGTTTTCTGCTACCAAATGCAACAAATTCATCGCAGCACCTCTTCAACTAAAATTATGAACGACAAAGTTTTTAAGAAAACAATTGGGACTTGAGTTCTTATTGGTGTTGCCTATTGAAAATGCAAAAGCCCTGATTGGTGATGCATTGTGTGTTTGTGTGTATGAAACAAGCCCAATGACTTGTAGTCTAATCTGATGTCTTTTATATGGGAATTGACATGAAAAGGGTTTGTTATAAGTTGCTAGGTGGTTGTTGTATGACAACCATGGATGGTTATATAGTTAGGGCAACTTACAAGTTTTATTTATATCTATATATATGTTCAATTTTGGGCTGTTGTCATTTCAATTTCCACATTTTGTTAGGAAAATGGTGGAAAATGACTTTTGAGTTGTGGACACGCATATTTCATGTTGTTTTTGTCTTTCCATAACAAAATGGTAGCAAAAAGTTTAGATTTAAACAAATCAAAAGATTAATAATATAAAATATAGCAATTTTTGGTTAGAGGGAAGAAGTAACAATGGTTCATAGGGGGTGTTTGTTTCAGCTTTTCAGAGCCAACTTATGGCTTTTACCTTTGAAAAAGTTATTTTGGACTATTTGGTTAAACTTATTTCAAGCAGCTTCTGATTCTAACAGCTTATTTTAACTCAAAAAAGTTGATTCTGAGAAGCTGCTCACCCCTTGCTTCTGATTATCAGCTTCTGCTGTGGACATGTTAATTTATGGTTATACTCTTAATTTTTTTTATTTTTTATTTTTTTAAAAATAGAAAAAGACTCAAATGGACTATAGATTATTATTATTATTTTTTATGAGAAATGTAGACAAATAAAAAATAAAATTTAATTGAAAAAGCTATTTCACAGCTTATTTAACAAACACTACTCAGCAACTTAAATCTATAATCCAACAACTACACCAAACAAATTAACAACTTCTAATTAAAATCATAATCTATAGTCTGTTAAGCTATAATCTATAAGCTGTTTTAACAGCTACACCAAACGGGGCCATAGTTGATGGTGGTATGTGTAGTTTGCACTTATAATTACATCCATACTGAAAATCCTAAGTGATTCGTAATTAGATCAAGATTAAAATATTTCAATTCCCAATTATTTAAAACACACAATCTAAATCATCAAGCACTTACGAAAGTGATTTAGATTGTTGTTTTCAGAATAAACAATAAATCGACACCAATGATTTTTACGTGGAAAAACCACAATTGAAGAACCTTCAATTGTAATAAAAAACCACAGGCGAAACGCCACAATCAATCCACTACTGAAGAAAGAAAGATTACAAAGATAACACACAAATTACCCAACTCAGTCAATTTGTCTTCAAACCTTCTGTAACTCTTTCACCAAGCGTTCATCTCGGAACTAATTAATCTGAAGTTGAATCCACAACTTCACTTATCGAATCAACGACTACGTACAGAATCAAACTCCTTTGAAACTCCACGTTTGAATCGTCGGAATCCACCAAAGAATAACACTATTGTATGTATTCAATCAACCTCCTTGATCTATGTTTGTCAATTCATGAGTTTAATACTCACTCAATTTATCAAGGAAAAACTCACAAAAATACTCCTGAAGAAAACCTTAGAAAACCTCAAATTAGATCTGAAAACCTTAATCCTAGTTTTGGAGTAAAACAACTACTTATAGAAATCCTGGATTTTGAAGCTCGCTCGAGCGAAGCTTCTCTCGCTCGAGCGAGAAACTTAACTCGCGTGATTTCCATAAGTGGCTTTGCTCGAGCCACGAAACTTTCACTCGAGCGAACAAACAACTCTTTCAGGTTTTTATGCAGACCCAGTCTTCGCTCGAGCCACACATGCTTCGCTCGAGCGCACATTCATCTCTTTCAGGTTTTTGCCAGACGCAGTCCTTCGCTTGAGCGAGGACTCCTTCGCTCAAGCGAGGAAGACAAAATAGTAAGGAAATTTTACAACTCAATTACACAAGTTATTTGCAGGATTGACAAGACTAAGGGACCTAACAATCTCCCCCTTTGTCAATACCCAGACAAAACTTTCTAACATAATTTCCTAACCAAACGAACAAGCTAAACAAACCAACTAGAAACCAGAAAAAAACAACTAGCAAACCAATCTTGAGAAACAACCAATTTGCACAAAATAACCAATCTGCACAACGTAAACTAGGAGAGAATTTGTTATGCAACATAATAAACCATCAAGACATCATCATATAGTCCATACAAAAAAAAAAAAACTAATCCAGTGCTATCTGCAAAGACACATCAGGAGTAGGCAAAAACATATATCCCAAAAACATGTAAACATCATGAGAATGAGTATCCCATATACATCATATACATCACCCAAACAAAAAATAAACCCTGGCTGCAAAAACATATGAGTACCACAAATATATATACCCCCCAAATGTATACTACTCCCCTTTTTTGTCTGGGAGTGACCCAAAAAAAGCAGTCATAGACACCATAATCAAAACGAACTAAGTCAATAACCCAAAACTGTCAAAAACAAGAGTCAAAAACTAAGAATGAGAGGAAGATGGCTGCTGCAACTGAAGGAGTGAAAGAATCTGAGCAAGCATGGTACTCTGCTCATCAAGTTGGCCATCAAGGGCATCGAGGCAGGCATCCAAAAGATCAAGGCGACGAATAACTGACTGCTCAAAGTGTTGTAGCTGACCACGAAAAGAGCGATGACGTAGCTCAGGAAGATCATGGGCACCTGCTGGAGCTGCATGGGCTGCATTAACCTCCTCCTCCTCGGCGAGGGGATCATCACCTGCACTAGAACTCCCAACCCCTGACATACCCCCCTCACATGTGCTTGACTCTGGGAAACTGTGAGTTTTGTGATGGGTTTAACAGGATGGGCAAACTCATTATCATCTAGAGATGGAACACCAAAGGAGGAGAGAAAATGAGTAAGGAAACACCCATATTTAAGACCCAAAGATTTACGACCCTTATAAACTGCAATCATTTTGGAAACGATCATAGCCGAGAGATCTATGGGTAGCTGGTGATCAATACAATACAACACACCCTGATCCTGGGTAATGTGTGAAGAATGGGAGGTGACATGAAGGTTAGCACACACAATAATATTAAGTAGATGAAACTGAGGAATAAGCTCATTCTGCTGAATGAGTGCCCCGGCGATCCAAGTCCGGTCATAACCATAAAGTTCAGATGCAACTTGATCAAAGTCAATCCCAAAACGAGTAAGAAGAGAATACCTAAAATCCAAGACTTCGGGAAGATCAAGAAATAACCGAAAATCCTCACATGTGATGTCCATAGGTTTCCTCCTAACCCAAGTGCGAAAAGAACAACGAATTTCTTTGCGAATCGAATGGATGTTGCAATAGAATTCATGAACTAAACTCAGATTTTGAGGCCCAGAAAAGACCAAAACTTGATCACCTCCTAAAGATTCAAACAAAGAGCGGATACGAAGTGACTCAAAGGCACTAGACAGGACATTTTGCTCAAGATGGACTTTTCTGGAAATGTAAAATTCCTTAAACTATTTGGATTTTTCTTTGGACTCAAACTTTTCGGTATTGAAACTTGGGCGGGACATAGTTGTTTTGCGACGCTTTGGAGGCTCAGCCATGACGCTAGACAACACAAATAGAGCAAGACAACCACAGGACCCAGACAAATATAGAAAGAAAACAGCAACCCACAACAGAAAAGACCCACATCCCCAAATCCAAACCAAGGAGCACAGTAAAAACATTAGTCCATTAGTCTAACAAGCACACATTAGTCCAACAAAAACAGAAATTAGCAATGTATGGAATCCAGTAATGTATGGAGCAAGATAATGAAAACAGATTACATTCTCACATGGCAATATATGTATACGAAAAAGAAATCTCTAATGTTAAACTCTAAATAAAAATCCCGAATTTAAACCCTAGCAAAATACAGAGTACAATATACGAAACCATGAACCCTAGATGCAAGAGAGACTCGAAAACATGAGGAAATAACTAAGAACAACAATGAAGAAACCTAGATTATTACAGAGTATATTCACAGTCGCATGACAAACGATGAAGTAAAAAAAAAAAAAAAACAAAAAGAAAAAAAACTTACCAACGATGGAGAATGCACAAGATGGAAAGGAAAATGTCCCAAAACCAAGAGATAAACACCAGAAGAGGGCCACAGTGAAGACCACGAAAACCCTAGGGGAGAGAGAGCGGAAACACGAAGAAGGAGGGAAAAAAATGAATTGAAAAGACACAGCTTTAGAATTTGAACCGCGACAGGTCGCTCGAGCGAAGACTCTCTCGTTCGAGCTAAGACACTTAGGCGCAGGGGGTTGCTCGAGCCAAGAAATTGTCACTCGAGCCAGAAAAGCATGCTCTCAGGTCTGAATTAGTAGCAGAAGCACGCACGAGCGAGGACTCCGTCTCTCGAGCGAAGAAGAGAAAAAACAAAACCCAAAATAATCATTTTTTTTTTTCTAGCAACAACTCTATACTCAATATCATGAAGAGAAACTTGGAACAGAAGTAGATGATCACATTTAGCCAAAATTGATACTAAGATGAAATAATCCGCACATCATGAAACCTGTAAACTTGCAATTTTGAAAAATAATGACACTGGAAATCATGAGCAAAGCAGATAAAATATAATCAGTGATCATAAGCTACATGAGAATGTACAACCCAAAAGCCAACATGAGATCTCACATAAGAAAGGTATGTGTGTACAGTCCTTGAGAGGCCACTGAGCAAGAGTTAATCCTCATAGTGATCGGATGGTTGGACCTCCATCAAGAGTAACTAAAACATTACAGAGAAAAGTCAAACCATTAGTAATCACGGGGTATTTGTTGAGTAAAAACGGAGGCTCCCCCTCAATCAATGAGTCCCTTATTTTTCATTTTTTTTTCAAACTTTTCTTTCTTGTGGGCACTCACTGGTGGCATTCACGCTCAAGAGTATGGAAACCAAACCAGAGAAGAATGAAATCAAAAAGGATGGCCTGGTTGGTGTCTCTGAGGTAGCCTTTTCCTAATGCCCTGATTTCAAAGAACTGGGGGAGAAACCGTGGAAGTGAAAAATGATGGTAGATGGTTAAGAGACTCAACATCACTCATGATATACTAGTATAGGTCAATTCCACTGTAAAAGTACAAGAAACACTGTTAGTGATCCATAGAGAACTTTGATCACTTGTGCAGAAACCCCTGCAACAATTTATCTTAAGGATGTGTACAAAATGAGATCATGAGGTTAATGAGCATGGGCATTCAAAATGAGCTATGAACAAAGAACAATGTGATCTTGTAAGCAGCATGAGTAGTGTATATATAAACTTGGATGCAAGATAAACAGGGATCAATGACAAAGAGATTATAGCATCCAAGCACACATAAAGCCAAACACTCACACCTACTCAAGGAACAAATAACACTCTAGTGATCGACCATGACACCCGAGGTCTTTCTAAGGAACTCAAACCGAAGAAGATCAAGGGGTTTTGTAAAAATATCATCTTTTTGATGCTCAGTGGGTACATGCTCAAGAACAACAAGACCCTCTTCTACTAACTCTCGAATAAAATGATGACGAATGTCAATGTGTTTGGTGCGAGAGTGTTGGACAAGATTTTTTGAAATGTTTATGGCACTTGTGTTATCACAGAAAAGTGTGAGAGTGTTCTGTTCTATCCCATAATCATGAAGCATTTGCTTCATCCATAGCATTTGTGCACAACAACTTCCTGCAGCTATGTACTCAGCCTCAACAGTCGAAAGAGAGATGGCATATTGCTTTTTACTATGCCAGGAAACAAAATTATTTCCAAGGTAAAAACAACCCCCAGATGTACTCTTCCTATCATCAGCACACCCTGCCCAGTCGACATTAGAAAAGTTAGTAATTTCAGCTGTAGTATCAGTAGAAAACCAAACCCCATACTCCAATGTCCCATTCACATATTTGATGATATGCGTTTAACTGCAAGAAGATGAGACTCTTTAGGACTGGCTTGGTAACGAGCACAAACACCTACACTGAAGGCAATATTAGGATGACTGACTGTGAGGTAAAAAAGACTCCCTATCATACTCCTATACAAAGTAGGATCAACATCAGTACCAGATGAATCTTTGGACAGGTGAAGACTGGTGCTCATGGGAGTGCGTGCATGTTTGGCAGACTCAAGACCAAACTTTGACACAAGATTTTTGGCATACTTAGACTGAGAAACAAACATACCCGAAGGAGACTATTTAATTTGAACGCCCAAAAAGTAAGACAACTCTCCCATCATGCTCATCTCAAACTCATGTGTCATGCAATCCGAAAAATATTTCACAAAATGATCAACAGTGGATCCAAACACAATATCATCAACATAAATCTGAGCAACAAGAATATGAGACTTAGTATGTTTCACAATTAAAGTTTTATCCACACTATCCCTTTGAAAATCATTATCAAGAAGAAAGGTAGTAAGTCTATCACACCAAGCTTGAGGGGCTTGTTTCAATCCATACAAAGCCTTGTCTAACTTGTAGACATGATTTGCACATTTAGGGTCCTCAAACCCTTTTGGTTACCCAACATATGCCTCTTCTTTCAAGTACCCATTCAGAAAGGCACTTTTCACATTCATTTGAAACAATTTGAAACCAAGAAAACATGCAACACCAAGTAAAATACGAATAGATTTGAGACGTGCAACTGGGGCAAACGTCTCATCATAGTCAACATCCTCTACTTGTGTATAGCCTTGAGCAACCAACCTGGCTTTATTCCTAACCACAGTTCCATTCTCATCAGATTTATTTTTAAAGATCCACTTGGTACCTATCACATTCATGTCTCTAGGTCTGGAAACTAGAGTCCAAACATTGTTACATTCAAATCGACCTAATTCTTCATGCATAGCATTGACCCAACTATCATCTAGCAAGGCCTCTTTAAAATTCTTAGGTTTAATTAATGAAACATAACACATATGTGATACCTCATCCCGAATCTGTCTTCGGGTTTTCATTCGATCCGATACACTTCCAATCACCTATTAAGTTGGATGATTCAGTTTCACCCCTGCTGATGGTTTGAACTCAGGACTTGTGGTGACAGAAGCATCAGGAGTGATGTCTCTTTGTGCACTCTTTGGACTTTGACTTACCTATGAGGATGGTGCTATCTCAACTTCTTGTGCTTGGACCTCAGCTTCTTTTTGACTTTGTAGTTCAGTATCCAAGATTGAAGACTCACCATTGTCATCCTCATTTGTTGCCGGAGTAGGTGAACCTGTGTCATCTATAACCACATTTATAGATTCCATTAAAGAAGAAGTTCGCAGGTTATAGACTTGAAAAGCCCTACTAGTGGTTGAATACCCTAGAAAAATAACTTCATCACTTCGGGAGTCCAATTTGCCCAAAGGCTCTCTATCTTTGAAAATGTAACACTTACTCCCAAAAGTTTTGAAGTATTTTACATTAGGTTTCAATCCCTTCCACAATTCATATGGAGTTTGTAAAGTGCCGGGCCTTGAATATACGCGATTTATGACATAAACAGCAGTATTTAGGGCTTCAGCCCAAAACTTTGGAGGAAGTTTCTTACTAAGGAGCATGACCCTAGCCATTTCTTGAACAACTCTGTTCTTCCTCTCAACCACTCCATTTTGTTGTGGAGTAATAGGTGCAGAAAATTCATGCTTAATTCCATGCATATCACAAAAATCCGAAAACGAACTGTTTTCAAATTCACGACCATGATCAGTTTGGATTCTTATGATACGCCCAATGGAAACACCCTGTTCATTTTGGATTTTAAGAACTAAGGCCTGGAAAGCATCAAACGTATCAGATTTTTCCCTTAAAAAATTTACCCACGAAAATCGAGTAAAATCATCAACAGTTAAAAAAATATATCTTTTACCTCCAATGCTTTCAGTGCGAGTAGGATCCATTAAATCCATGTGAACCAATTCAAGAGGATGTTTGGTTGTAAAGCTGTTCACCTTTTTATGAGGGGCATGGGTTCGCGTTCCAAGTTGACATGGTCCACACACATGGTTCAGATTCTTACCCAGTTTAGGAACTCCTCTCACAAGCTCTTTGTTGGCTATCTTAGTTAGGTCTTTGAAATTCATATGACCTAATCTTTGATGCCACAAATCAATGTTACTTATGATGGCAGAGTGACAAGTGAGATCATTAGTAATAACAATCCCATAGCAGTTATCAGATGTGCGAACCCCATGCAAGACAGTATTTCCCTTTTTATCCAAAATTTCACATTTATTTTTTGAAAACAATACTTCATGATGGGAGTCACACATTTGACTAATGCTCAAAAGATATGCTTTAAGACCATCAACAAGTAGAGCATTTTCCAGCTTGGGAAGACCAGCAACACTTATAGAGCCCTTACCAATGACTCTAGAAATGCCGCCATCTCCAAAGGTAACAATTCCTCCTTCATATTTTTCAAGGGAGGTGAAGTAGGATTTGTTACCGGACATATGACGAGAGCACCCACTATCAAGATACCACATGTGTGAGTCACGTGCTTTTAGAGCAGTGTGAACAACTAAACAAGTCAAATCATCTTTTCTCAACCAAATCTTTTTAGTCTTGGTAAATGTCTTGGCATTGTGAACACCCTCATGAATCTTGGTATTCAGGTTGTCTCCTAACGCAAAAAGTATTCGAATTTCTACCCTTTTGAGACACCTTACCAAACAATTCAAAGCAATAAGGATGAATGTGGCCATACCTACCACAGTGATGACAAATAAAAATAGGTTTTACCTCCCTTTTGTTGATCTTACCCCCTTTAGGTAGATGAAGAAAGGGATCACCCTGTTCTACCTTCAGCTTTCCCTTTGCTTGAGTCTTCAGGTCTTGTGAAGTAAAGGCCTGTCCCTTGTGAGCTGTCGCACCATAGCCTAGCCCACTTTTGTCACAACCCATTTGTTGAGATCCGAGGATGTCTTCTAATGATTTGGAACCTTTGTTCCACATGGCAATTGTGGCTTTAGCAATACGGAGTTCTTCATCTTTCTGACAGACTATCTTTTCCAATGTAGCTTGTGAAATCTCAAGACTTTCAAGCTTCTCTTCATATGTGGAATACACTTTCAGAAGTTCATTCCTTTCAGTTTCACAGGATAGAAGTTTTCCACATAGGTCTTGCCTGTCACTTGGGATCTTGATGACATTCTGCTTTACTCTTACAAGTTCTCCTTTTAGCTTGACATTCTCACTTTCACATGCTTTGAGCTTGAGAGAGAGTTTGTCATTGATTTTGGACAAATTCAGAGATTCCTCGTAAAGCTTTTCGTAAGCTTGTTGTAGTTCATCACCATTAATCTCATCATTGTCTTCTGATGTTTCATCATCCTCTTTTTGTTCCTTATTCTCCTTGGCCTCATCCAGTCTAGCAACTAAGGCAGAAAAGGTGATAGATGGTGGTGAAGTTGAATCTCCTCTTTCATGGAATTGGCTCAGAATTTTCCATGCTTCTTTAGCCTTTGTGCAGTGAGCAACCCGTTGTCGTTCTTCATCAGAAATAGCTCCACGAATAGTAGTCAGAACTCTCTGATTACTTGGATTGTCAACACTTTCAACATCCTCTTCAATGGCTTGCCAGCCTTCTAGATCGAAAGCTCTCAGAAACGCCCTCATTCTAATCTTCCAATACAAGTAGTTACTCCTATCAAAGGTGGAAGCATGATGCAGGTTCTGACCACGAGCTAATTCCGCTGGCTTTGGAAGAGGTTGAGTGAAAGTGGACCAAAATTCCATGAAAGCACTATCCCCGTCTTCACCAGATTCAGGTTTTTCGGGTTCTTGTTCTGACCCGCTTTCATCATCCCAAGTCACTGTGTAGACTTTCTTTCGATTCTTTTTCGAAGGACATTCAAGGGCAATATGGCCAAACCCTTGACATTCATAGCACTTGACCCCTTGCCCCTTTACAATCTTCTTTTCAGTTTTTGGAGCAAGTTTTGGTGGAAAAGTTTTGGGTTTTTCATTACTTTTGTCTTTTGAAATAGGGTATCTGAAATTAGGCTTCTTTTTCTTCAATTTTTTTTAAAATTGTTTAGTAAACATAGCCATCATCTCAGACTCTAAATCAAACTCAGTCTCCGGAGTTTTTGCAGTCTTATGAGCACTAGTGAAAGCCACACTCTCTTTTTGTTTTTTCTTCGAAATCTGGTGGGCTTCATAAGTCTGCAAGTTTCCAACCAACTGATCAAGCCTGAGGGTATCAACATTTTGAGCCTCCTCAATGGCTGTCACTTTTGATTGGAACCTCTTGGGTAATGACCTCAAAATTTTACCAATAACTTTAGCTTCAAGGATTTTTTCATCGAGTGTGAAACAGAAATTCACAATATCACTAAGTTTTGCATAGAAATCATCAAACGTCTCATCATCACGCATAAAAAGAGTCTCAACGACGGAGGTGACACATTGAAGTTTTGACCTTTTGACAGAAGTAGTACCTTCGTGAATTGTTTCAAGAATGTCCCAAGCCTCTTTTGCTACCTCACACGTGCATATATGATGAAACTCTTCAGGTGTGACGGAGCAAAAAAGGGAGTTGAGAGCCTTGCTGTTCCAACTTGAGTTTTGATAATCGGTTGTGCCCTATTTATCAAGGGGTTTAGGAATATCAACACCATCAATGGTGACAATAGGTTCACTCCACCCATAGATCACGCAGTGCCAAACTTTCTCATCGATGGATTTTAAAAATGCTCTCATACGAGCTTTCCAATAAGAATAGTTTGTACCATCGAGTAAAGGAGGTCTATGGGTCGAGTTACCTTCACGAATTGAATCCATATCACCAATCACACAAAATCACACTCTTATAGTTTTGATAAAAACAAAGAGTGACTTGCTCTGATACCAATTGAAAATCTTAAGTGATTCTTGATTAGATCAAGATTAAAATATTTGAATTCCCAATTATTCGAAACACACAATCTAAATCCATTTAGTCATTTTTCAATTGTTTACATTGATGACATATTAATTTTCTTAAAGAAGAAATTAATTATAAAAGAATTGATCAACAGTTAACTGATCCAGTTCTTATTTATCAAATTAATGATTTTAAATTAAAACTTGAATCAACTGTTTGCTCATCTTTACCCACTGCATTTTGGCATAGAAAAAAGCATGTTGTTACTTTACTGGTTTTACTGGTCAACTCACCGGGCTCTGATACCATGATCTCGAGGGGAAACTACACAAGGTGCTTATGCTTGATCGCCCCTAATCCCACGATGCCAGGCCTTTTTAGGGGCGGACGGCAGCATCGCGTACCTACCAAAGCATACGGGCACTAGCACTTGAGCGCACCCGCACCTGCCGCAGGAGAGCCTCTCTTTACCGGTACTCGGAGAGTGAGAGGATCGGCAGTCTGATAAGGCTCTGATACCATGACCGCGGAAGTAGCATACAAAATAAAGGAGATGGATTACGAAATCAAAGATGAACTAATTTAAACAAAGAATTGGAATGCACAAACCAAAATATAATTCAAGTCATAATATATTAAAACATTTAATTGATACAGAAATAACTTGCACTTACAATTGTTGTAATCTGCAAGGATCTTTAATTGGTACAGAACATGGGAATGGGAAAGTAAACCTCACTCAGAATCTGTCTTTCTTACAAACTGAAGGGTTGAAGAAAAGAAGGTGTCGAGTGATTACAAACAATTACAAATATATAGAAAATAAAATTAACTATGCAGCATGTGAACTGGAGACTGTGCAACATGTGAACTGGGAACTATGCAGCATGTGAATCTGGGAACTATGCAGCATGTGAACTGGGAACTATGCAGCATGTGAACTGGCTGAATGATGAAGGCAGCTGGCTGTATTGAAGACTGAGCAGGGCTGTCGGTTGCTTTTGATTGATTGAATAGTGGAGCATGTGAATAAAGGAATCAGAATAAATATAAATTGACAGCTTTTCTCAAAAGAGTATTGATTGAAGTCAATTTTATATTTATAAAGAATCCTATGTTGATTATTTCAAGCAAATGGGTCCTGAGCATCTTGAAACTCGGGACGATCCAGTTGATTGGTTGATTCTTCTGAACTGTTTGAATTAGCTGAACTGTCTTCTGAACTGGACTGTTGGACTGGTGTAGGAGATTGTTCATTCTTTGATTGGGCTTGGGCCTGATCTACCAGGAGACGGGCCATCTGGAGCAGCTGATCACTAGTGGATCCAGGTTGAACAATGGGCTGAGCAGGAGGTGAAATGGGCTTAGCTTTTGATTTGGATTTTGACTTGGGCTTTGAATGAGCCTTAGGCTGGTCCAGAACTATTGGAATTTTGGACTTTCCTTTGGATCTAATCTTGGATGATTTGGGCTTGGAGCCACTAGATGAGGGGCTGCCAAGATTGACTGGAGGAAGACTGGGCTGACTTCCTTGACTGATTGCAGCAGTTGGGTTCTGCTGGGCTTTGGCTATTGCAGGAGTTGGAGCACAAGTATCCGGAGGAAATTCCTCATAAACAATTTCAATAATCCTGGGCACATTGAACTTAGCCCACCATTTAACTGAGTGTTGTCGAATAATTATGTTATCATCAATTCCATAATGCCATTTGAATATCCATGGAATTTTGTATTTGGATATAAAAGTGAGCAATATAGGAAATTGTGTTTGATGAGCAGTGAATGGGTAAACAGCAGCAAAGTATGCAATTGTTTCATTAAGGGAACTTGGGAGAATATCTGAAATGGGGCCATAATGAGTCCACCACCTCAGAAACCAGGTTGGTAACTCGGATTTGAATTTTTGATCAAAGGAGATAAACCAGGAGTGACTGAATGACTCATTTTGGTACAGGAACAATTTGAACCAAGCATCAACATAATCATGGTAACTATATTGAATAGAGTGGCCAAGGAGATCACGAAGCAGATTAGGATTTCCCCATTCTGCTAAAGAAACAATGTTGTGAATATAAAGTGAATGGTATAGGATCTTATAAGCATATACTCGATCCTGAATGGGTTTGATCAAAATGGAACGGTGGTTGAGCAGGATATCTTTGTAATAAGAGAGGTTTTTCTCTGGAGGTGAAGAAATGAAATGACATCCAGAGCCAAAATGGAATTGAGCAATTTCATTAATGGTTTGACTTCTGGGGTGACTAGGTTCTTTGTAGAACAGGTTAGTAACATGTGATTTGGTGTACTCAGTTCGGGATGGGCGAACCTGGTTAATTGGAAGCGGAGTAACTGAAACTGTTTGGCTTGAAGCAAAAGGATCATTAGCCAATGCAGAGGAGTAATCAGGACGGTGAATAGTACCAAGAGTATGGTAACGGTTTACTAAGTCAATGGATTTGGCTGGCGCCAAAGGAGGAGGAACTATAAGTTGATTAGGTTTACTGGAACTAGAAGAGGGGACCAAAGCCTTGGAAGGAGGCCTTGGACGAGACATCTGTGGAATAGGAAACAAAGATTAGCAACCAGAAAGAAGATCTAAATAATTCTGGTAATAAAATAGATCATTATAATAATTATGGCGTAAATTGCGTTGAGCTTGTAATCGGTGGTGAAGAATGTATTGGGCTCTTTTAGTAGTAGGTCTGGCTGATTTAAGGCGGTTAATGCGGCGGTTAACTTGTTTGATCAGGGTTTGGAAATGGGTAATTTGGGTTTTAACATAGGAAATATGTGGAGTAGCACTCATCCCTTACCCCCCTGTAAAAATTCCCGGGTAAGAAAATCAGGCAAGGAATTTTGACAACCAGGGATATAAGTAATATCAAAATCAAAAATACTTAAAATAGATTGCCAGCGGGCAAAAATTTGTTTACTAGCAAGATTTTGAACATCTTTTTCCAAAACATATTTAGCTGATTTGCAATCGACACGAAGTAAGAATTTTTGATTTAAAATATCATCTTGAAATTTTTGAATACATAAAACAGTAGATAAAATTTCTTTTTTAATAGTACTATAATTTAATTGTGCTTTATTCCAGACACCAGAATGATAGCGAACAATTTGTTCAGATGACTGGGGAGTGACCTTCTGGAGTAGAATGCCACCATAACCAATATCAGAAGCATCAGTTTGAATAATTTTGAATGAGTCCTCAGTAGGAATACCAAGACAAGGAAGGGACTTAACATATTGTTTGACTTGTTGAACAACAGCAGTATGAGCAGAAGACCAAGGAGGAGGATTATCCTTTAACCTATCGAACAATGGTTGACAGATTTTCCTAAGGTCTTTATAAAATTCAGCAATGTAATTGAGAGATCCTAAAAACCGTTGTAATTGGGTTTTATCAAGAATTTCATCAGGAAATTTAGACGCAAACTCAATAGAGCGACTAATTGGGAGAATAGTATTATGGTGAATATCATAACCTAAAAACCTAACTTTAGTTTGAAACAATTTAATCTTAGGGGCAGAAATGACTAAACCATGACTTTTAATAGTATAAAAGAATGCAGTTAAATGTTTCCAATGTTCACTAATGGATTTGGAAAAGATTAATATGTCATCAATGTAAACAATTGAAAAATGACTAAATGGATTGAATATTTCATTCATTATGTTTTGAAATTCACTAGGAGCATTTTTTAATCCAAATGGCATGACATTCCATTCATATTGACCAAAAGGTGTATTAAATGCAGTTTTATATCTATCTTTAGGATGAATTTGGATTTGCCAAAAACCACTTTTTAAATCAAATTTACTAAAAATAACAGCGTGATTAAGTCTTTTAATTAGGTCTTTTTTATTGGGAATAGGATATCTAATCCATTCAAGAACAGCATTTAATGGTTTATAATTAATAACTAGGCGAGGAACACTTCGTTCTAATTCAGCATTTTTATTAACATAAAAAGCAGGACAAGACCATGGTGATTTGCTGGGACTAATAATTCGATTTTTTAATAATTCATTAATTTCTTTTTTACACATTTCTAACAATTCATGATTCATTTGAATAGGTCGGGATTTAGTAGGTATTTGTCTTTCATGAAAACCTTTAATATATGGTAAAGTAACAACATGCTTTTTTCTATGCCAAAATGCAGTGGGTAAAGATGAGCAAACAGTTGATTCAAGTTTTAATTTAAAATCATTAATTTGAGAAATAAGAACTGGATCAGTTAACTGTTGATCAATTCTTTTATAATTAATTTCTTCTTTAAGAAAATTAATATGTCGAGTTAATCGGTTAATAGTATGAGTAATAGAACAATCTTGTAATTGATTTAATTCTAATGGTTCAGGAGGAAACAAGAATGTAAATGTGACGGGATGTCCTAAAACATGAGTGGTAATTCCTTCAGTAGAAGTGGTAAATGGATATAATAATGATATAAATGGTGTACCTAAAATGATTCTATCAGTCATGTTTTTGACTAAAACAAATGTAGTTTTGAAACAAACATTATTTTGACAAACATGTACTTTAGGTAATTTATATTTAATATGCATTTTACTACCATTAGCAGAGGTCAATTTCTCTTGGCATTTGTGATAATATTTAGTAGGGAGTAATCCTTCTTGAATACAGTTTAAATCAGCACCAGTATCAATTAAAGCAACTAGGTCTAATTCAAAATCTTCAACAATGATTTTAATTCTTGAATACCATTTTTGCATATAGATTTTATTAAGTAAATTTAATCTTTTATCGTCAAGGTTAGCAGATTGAGATCGATTATCAAAAATAAGTTTATCTGGATTTGTATGATCAGATTCAGGATCAGAATTATGTTCTGATTGATGAGGTGATGCTGGATTAGGTTGAAAATCATTTAAATTTTGTTTAAGTTTAATATTGATGATTTCATTTTCTAATTTATTATCTTTATTCTGAAGTTCTTTGATAGTTTGTTTAATTTGATTGATTTCAAATTGTAAATCTTGAAGTGTAACTTCTTTAGTTTTATTTTTAAATTTTTCCAAAGTTTTAGACAAACTAATTATAGGTTTATTAACCTTAGGTTTAGTTTCTGATTGAAGCATTAAGCCTTTCAATTTATCAATATATTGTTGTTTTAGTTGAGGATCTTCTAATTTACTAATTAAATCGATTAAAGCAGATTCTTCTTGAGTATGTTTGGTAAGAACAGAAATTTGTTTAACAGGTTTACAACAAACATCAGTACAAGCCAAAGTAATTTGATTATCTGAATCAGAATGATTATTATCAGAAGAGGAACTAGATGTAGTTGGAGGAGCAGAAGAGGAATCATTATCAGATTGATTTAATTGGAAGATTTCAAATAATTGAATTTTGGATTCTTCATTAATTTGGAGTTGATTAACTCTGTCTTTGAGTTTGTGTTTCTCTTTACATTTATTAGCATAATGACCCTTTTGTCCACAGTTATAGCATGTAATATCTTTATTAGATTTTGATTTCGGATGTGATTTAGATTTGTAATATTTCTTTTTGGGTTTAGTATAAAATTTATCATTCGATTTGGAAGATGAATAAGGCTTCTTGTATTTATTATAATATTTTGATTTATGTTTTGAATATTTGTGTGATTTCCTACGAGAGGGTGCAACAGGGGGTAATCCATATTGTTCACAAAAATTACCTAATTCATATTTAGCTTTATGTTTATCTTTAGAGGCTTTTTGACTAAGTTTTAGGTCAATACACATTTTTAAACCTTCTTTTTGAATAGTACTAATTATATCACCATATGTTAAATTATCATATTCAATAACACCAGTAGGGTGACTAAGAACATCTCGTATTTTATGAGCAAATAAACTAGGTAATCCATTAATAAATTTTTCTTTCCAGAATGATTTAGTACAGTCTTCTCTTAGCATAACTCGAGAGGTGAAAACATCTTTATACCATCTGAAATCACTTAAGGTTGGACAAGTAAGATTACTGAGTTGATCATGTATGCGAGAATATATATTAGTTGGGGTACCAATAAAATGTCTAATAATTGTATAAATTAATTGGTTAATACCATCATGTTGGCAACATCCTAAATTTTCATCAAATATAGGTAATCCTTGATCATCAGTTTGGTTAGCATAGATGATGGAGTCTCGTTGGGTGTCAGTTAAATATTTTTCCCACCAAGATTTGAGTTGACCAGTAAAACCAGTAGTAATTAAATTTACAATTTCAGGTTGAGTATATTGGGGATAGTTAGAGAGATAACTATTCGAGACCATAGATAAATGATTTAATTTTTGGAGGAGTTGATCTTCACTAAGACCATCAATATTCCATTCGTATAATTTTTTGGCAGAGACAGAAAATTGATTATTAACATTATTTTCTTCAAATTGTAAATCAACAGGAGTAGGTTTAGTATACCAATTCTTAGTAGTTTGAGGATTAACTTTAGGATAGTGAATTTTCGCAACTTGGAATTGTTGAGCTAATTTATTGATGTCATTGTCAGTATCAGAGGAGGTAGGATCTGGGTTAATATCAAATTGTTGATTTAGGACAGTAATACCTTTATCTCTAGAAGGCGAGGGAGTATCGGGTACAGATAATTTGGTAAATAATTTTTCAATAGCTTGGACAGTAGATGATTGATCATTTGTAACTAAGCTGGTTCGGGTGGAACGTTTACTAGGTAGGTTAAGTAAAGGTGCATCTAAAGGTTGTTTAGAAGTGTGAACAGATTCTAAATTAGTTTCTATTTTATCTAATTGTTTACCAATTGTATTTAAACATTGGTTAGTATAATTATTTTGTTCAATAACTTTTTTGAGTTCATTATCATCGCCAGGTAATTTAAAAGGAGAGGCAGGAATTTCAGAACCTTGTTGATTAAGAATAATTTTCTCTAAGGGAGGATGACTAGAACTAATTGTAGTGGTAGCAGAAGTTTTCCATTTATGTTTAGTAATCGTAGTAAGTGTTTTATAATATTTTTCTTCATATTCTAGTAAGGGTAATTCAAAACCATATCGAATCATAAAATTATACCATTCTTGGGAGATTTGAGACATTTGAGCAGAAGTATATTTAGCATAATAAGCATGGCGCTGAGTGCGATTAGCTTTAGATTTAAAATCAATAAGTAATTTATCAAGATTGGGAGTAAATTCCTTTTTAATTGTCAATAATTGGGGATTGACAGGTGGTGTAAATTCTTCCATATCAGTTTGAGTCGGAGAGTTAGTCGAATGAACTTCTTCATCAAGGAAATGAGTATGTGTAGAATAAACAGGTTTACTAATTTGAGAAGTTGAGGAATTATCAATTCCTTTTAATTTTGGATTGATTGTAGGACCTATGGTTGGACCAATATTGAGTTGACTATTTTTTCTAAATAGAGGTGTGGTGAATATTTCATCTTCAGTTTCTATTTCGCTAGGGACACTAGATGTACTATGTCTAGAGGATTGACTTCGGTTAAATTTAATATGAACAGAACCATCATTATATTGTCTAATATCTTTAATATCTTGTTCAGAGGATTGTTGCTGATTATGTTTGTAATTTTCATTAACAGTAATCCATTCATCAGGTAAATCTATATCTTTCCATTCAATCATTTTAGGAATATTAATATGTGATTCATTATGACTACTACTTTGAATAAGTAAAGTTTTATCTTTAGGTGATTTATGCAGAGCATGAACATTTAAATTAGTTTGCATACATTTATAGTGAACACGATAAATTAAAGCAATATTATGTGTCTTAGCCATCATATTAGTAAATGAACCATGTAGTTGAATATTTAATGTTAAAGCATGTAAAATATTTGGATCACTTAAACTGAGTGTAAAATCAGGAAAACAATTAAAATGTACTGGACCTTTATGAAGACCAGTTTCCATCATTCCCATTAGACTATCATTATAATTAAGAAAACGAGCATCTCTTAAGCATAATAAAACAGAAGTATTTTTTCCAACAGGCGTGAGTGGATTAAGACCAACTTGGATTAGACCAATGTGAATAAAATTGTAACCATTATCTTTGTGTCTTTTAATTAATTTAGTATCAAATAACTGGCAAGTTTCTCGAGGTTTTTCTAAAGCATAAACTTGTTCAATCGTTTTAACATGTAATGCAACTTTAAAAACATTCTGTAGAAATGTTGTTTTATAAATTTCTTTGATCTGTAATTTCGGTATATTCCAATCTCTATTAAATTGATCATTTTGTATTTCAACATCTTCTTCATTAATTACTAATCCTTGATTAGGTATTGAAGGCAAAGTGGTTGACCTAGAACTGACTGATGAGTTACTTCGAAATAATCGACTCATTGTTCTTTCTAATTAATCAGTTTTACAGATATCTTAATACATACCCTATTCTTGTCAAGTTACCACAGACCATAATGGTTTCGCACAGACCATATCCTAAATGTCCACACTGCCTAACTCTAAGGACTTACTCCGGACAGAAAATGGAAGTGGGTGACTGAAACCAGGTGGATAACAGACTGATCTCGTGGGTGATTAAGATGGAACCGAAAACTAGATTAATCAAATAAACAATGGAAACGATTAATTGGAAGAAACTAAACAGTTAGAAACAGGATACAACATCACCGGGCTCTTGTATCCTGTTTCTAACTGTTTAGTTTCTTCCAATTAATTGTTTCCATTGTTTATTTGATTAATCTAGTTTTCGGTTCCATCTTAATCACCCACGAGATCAGTCTGTTATCCACCTGGTTTCAGTCACCCACTTCCATTTTCTGTCCGGAGTAAGTCCTTAGAGTTAGGCAGTGTGGACATTTAGGATATGGTCTGTGCGAAACCATTATGGTCTGTGGTAACTTGACAAGAATAGGGTATGTATTAAGATATCTGTAAAACTGATTAATTAGAAAGAACAATGAGTCGATTATTTCGAAGTAACTCATCAGTCAGTTCTAGGTCAACCACTTTGCCTTCAATACCTAATCAAGGATTAGTAATTAATGAAGAAGATGTTGAAATACAAAATGATCAATTTAATAGAGATTGGAATATACCGAAATTACAGATCAAAGAAATTTATAAAACAACATTTCTACAGAATGTTTTTAAAGTTGCATTACATGTTAAAACGATTGAACAAGTTTATGCTTTAGAAAAACCTCGAGAAACTTGCCAGTTATTTGATACTAAATTAATTAAAAGACACAAAGATAATGGTTACAATTTTATTCACATTGGTCTAATCCAAGTTGGTCTTAATCCACTCACGCCTGTTGGAAAAAATACTTCTGTTTTATTATGCTTAAGAGATGCTCGTTTTCTTAATTATAATGATAGTCTAATGGGAATGATGGAAACTGGTCTTCATAAAGGTCCAGTACATTTTAATTGTTTTCCTGATTTTACACTCAGTTTAAGTGATCCAAATATTTTACATGCTTTAACATTAAATATTCAACTACATGGTTCATTTACTAATATGATGGCTAAGACACATAATATTGCTTTAATTTATCGTGTTCACTATAAATGTATGCAAACTAATTTAAATGTTCATGCTCTGCATAAATCACCTAAAGATAAAACTTTACTTATTCAAAGTAGTAGTCATAATGAATCACATATTAATATTCCTAAAATGATTGAATGGAAAGATATAGATTTACCTGATGAATGGATTACTGTTAATGAAAATTACAAACATAATCAGCAACAATCCTCTGAACAAGATATTAAAGATATTAGACAATATAATGATGGTTCTGTTCATATTAAATTTAACCGAAGTCAATCCTCTAGACATAGTACATCTAGTGTCCCTAGCGAAATAGAAACTGAAGATGAAATATTCACCACACCTCTATTTAGAAAAAATAGTCAACTCAATATTGGTCCAACCATAGGTCCTACAATCAATCCAAAATTAAAAGGAATTGATAATTCCTCAACTTCTCAAATTAGTAAACCTGTTTATTCTACACATACTCATTTCCTTGATGAAGAAGTTCATTCGACTAACTCTCCGACTCAAACTGATATGGAAGAATTTACACCACCTGTCAATCCCCAATTATTGACAATTAAAAAGGAATTTACTCCCAATCTTGATAAATTACTTATTGATTTTAAATCTAAAGCTAATCGCACTCAGCGCCATGCTTATTATGCTAAATATACTTCTGCTCAAATGTCTCAAATCTCCCAAGAATGGTATAATTTTATGATTCGATATGGTTTTGAATTACCCTTACTAGAATATGAAGAAAAATATTATAAAACACTTACTACGATTACTAAACATAAATGGAAAACTTCTGCTACCACTACAATTAGTTCTAGTCATCCTCCCTTAGAGAAAATTATTCTTAATCAACAAGGTTCTGAAATTCCTGCCTCTCCTTTTAAATTACCTGGCGATGATAATGAACTCAAAAAAGTTATTGAACAAAATAATTATACTAACCAATGTTTAAATACAATTGGTAAACAATTAGATAAAATAGAAACTAATTTAGAATCTGTTCACACTTCTAAACAACCTTTAGATGCACCTTTACTTAACCTACCTAGTAAACGTTCCACCCGAACCAGCTTAGTTACAAATGATCAATCATCTACTGTCCAAGCTATTGAAAAATTATTTACCAAATTATCTGTACCCGATACTCCCTCGCCTTCTAGAGATAAAGGTATTACTGTCCTAAATCAACAATTTGATATTAACCCAGATCCTACCTCCTCTGATACTGACAATGACATCAATAAATTAGCTCAACAATTCCAAGTTGCGAAAATTCACTATCCTAAAGTTAATCCTCAAACTACTAAGAATTGGTATACTAAACCTACTCCTGTTGATTTACAATTTGAAGAAAATAATGTTAATAATCAATTTTCTGTCTCTGCCAAAAAATTATACGAATGGAATATTGATGGTCTTAGTGAAGATCAACTCCTCCAAAAATTAAATCATTTATCTATGGTCTCGAATAGTTATCTCTCTAACTATCCCCAATATACTCAACCTGAAATTGTAAATTTAATTACTACTGGTTTTACTGGTCAACTCAAATCTTGGTGGGAAAAATATTTAACTGACACCCAACGAGACTCCATCATCTATGCTAACCAAACTGATGATCAAGGATTACCTATATTTGATGAAAATTTAGGATGTTGCCAACATGATGGTATTAACCAATTAATTTATACAATTATTAGACATTTTATTGGTACCCCAACTAATATATATTCTCGCATACATGATCAACTCAGTAATCTTACTTGTCCAACCTTAAGTGATTTCAGATGGTATAAAGATGTTTTCACCTCTCGAGTTATGCTAAGAGAAGACTGTACTAAATCATTCTGGAAAGAAAAATTTATTAATGGATTACCTAGTTTATTTGCTCATAAAATACGAGATGTTCTTAGTCACCCTACTGGTGTTATTGAATATGATAATTTAACATATGGTGATATAATTAGTACTATTCAAAAAGAAGGTTTAAAAATGTGTATTGACCTAAAACTTAGTCAAAAAGCCTCTAAAGATAAACATAAAGCTAAATATGAATTAGGTAATTTTTGTGAACAATATGGATTACCCCCTGTTGCACCCTCTCGTAGGAAATCACACAAATATTCAAAACATAAATCAAAATATTATAATAAATACAAGAAGCCTTATTCATCTTCCAAATCGAATGATAAATTTTATACTAAACCCAAAAAGAAATATTACAAATCTAAATCACATCCGAAATCAAAATCTAATAAAGATATTACATGCTATAACTGTGGACAAAAGGGTCATTATGCTAATAAATGTAAAGAGAAACACAAACTCAAAGACAGAGTTAATCAACTCCAAATTAATGAAGAATCCAAAATTCAATTATTTGAAATCTTCCAATTAAATCAATCTGATAATGATTCCTCTTCTGCTCCTCCAACTACATCTAGTTCCTCTTCTGATAATAATCATTCTGATTCAGATAATCAAATTACTTTGGCTTGTACTGATGTTTGTTGTAAACCTGTTAAACAAATTTCTGTTCTTACCAAACATACTCAAGAAGAATCTGCTTTAATCGATTTAATTAGTAAATTAGAAGATCCTCAACTAAAACAACAATATATTGATAAATTGAAAGGCTTAATGCTTCAATCAGAAACTAAACCTAAGGTTAATAAACCTATAATTAGTTTGTCTAAAACTTTGGAAAAATTTAAAAATAAAACTAAAGAAGTTACACTTCAAGATTTACAATTTGAAATCAATCAAATTAAACAAACTATCAAAGAACTTCAGAATAAAGATAATAAATTAGAAAATGAAATCATCAATATTAAACTTAAACAAAATTTAAATGATTTTCAACCTAATCCAGCATCACCTCATCAATCAGAACATAATTCTGATCCTGAATCTGATCATACAAATCCAGATAAACTTATTTTTGATAATCGATCTCAATCTGCTAACCTTGACGATAAAAGATTAAATTTACTTAATAAAATCTATATGCAAAAATGGTATTCAAGAATTAAAATCATTGTTGAAGATTTTGAATTAGACCTAGTTGCTTTAATTGATACTGGTGCTGATTTAAACTGTATTCAAGAAGGATTACTCCCTACTAAATATTATCACAAATGCCAAGAGAAATTGACCTCTGCTAATGGTAGTAAAATGCATATTAAATATAAATTACCTAAAGTACATGTTTGTCAAAATAATGTTTGTTTCAAAACTACATTTGTTTTAGTCAAAAACATGACTGATAGAATCATTTTAGGTACACCATTTATATCATTATTATATCCATTTACCACTTCTACTGAAGGAATTACCACTCATGTTTTAGGACATCCCGTCACATTTACATTCTTGTTTCCTCCTGAACCATTAGAATTAAATCAATTACAAGATTGTTCTATTACTCATACTATTAACCGATTAACTCGACATATTAATTTTCTTAAAGAAGAAATTAATTATAAAAGAATTGATCAACAGTTAACTGATCCAGTTCTTATTTCTCAAATTAATGATTTTAAATTAAAACTTGAATCAACTGTTTGCTCATCTTTACCCACTGCATTTTGGCATAGAAAAAAGCATGTTGTTACTTTACCATATATTAAAGGTTTTCATGAAAGACAAATACCTACTAAATCCCGACCTATTCAAATGAATCATGAATTGTTAGAAATGTGTAAAAAAGAAATTAATGAATTATTAAAAAATCGAATTATTAGTCCCAGCAAATCACCATGGTCTTGTCCTGCTTTTTATGTTAATAAAAATGCTGAATTAGAACGAAGTGTTCCTCGCCTAGTTATTAATTATAAACCATTAAATGCTGTTCTTGAATGGATTAGATATCCTATTCCCAATAAAAAAGACCTAATTAAAAGACTTAATCACGCTGTTATTTTTAGTAAATTTGATTTAAAAAGTGGTTTTTGGCAAATCCAAATTCATCCTAAAGATAGATATAAAACTGCATTTAATACACCTTTTGGTCAATATGAATGGAATGTCATGCCATTTGGATTAAAAAATGCTCCTAGTGAATTTCAAAACATAATGAATGAAATATTCAATCCATTTAGTCATTTTTCAATTGTTTACATTGATGACATATTAATCTTTTCCAAATCCATTAGTGAACATTGGAAACATTTAACTGCATTCTTTTATACTATTAAAAGTCATGGTTTAGTCATTTCTGCCCCTAAGATTAAATTGTTTCAAACTAAAGTTAGGTTTTTAGGTTATGATATTCACCATAATACTATTCTCCCAATTAGTCGCTCTATTGAGTTTGCGTCTAAATTTCCTGATGAAATTCTTGATAAAACCCAATTACAACGGTTTTTAGGATCTCTCAATTACATTGCTAAATTTTATAAAGACCTTAGGAAAATCTGTCAACCATTGTTCGATAGGTTAAAGGATAATCCTCCTCCTTGGTCTTCTGCTCATACTGCTGTTGTTCAACAAGTCAAACAATATGTTAAGTCCCTTCCTTGTCTTGGTATTCCTACTGAGGACTCATTCAAAATTATTCAAACTGATGCTTCTGATATTGGTTATGGTGGCATTCTACTCCAGAAGGTCACTCCCCAGTCATCTGAACAAATTGTTCGCTATCATTCTGGTGTCTGGAATAAAGCACAATTAAATTATAGTACTATTAAAAAAGAAATTTTATCTACTGTTTTATGTATTCAAAAATTTCAAGATGATATTTTAAATCAAAAATTCTTACTTCGTGTCGATTGCAAATCAGCTAAATATGTTTTGGAAAAAGATGTTCAAAATCTTGCTAGTAAACAAATTTTTGCCCGCTGGCAATCTATTTTAAGTATTTTTGATTTTGATATTACTTATATCCCTGGTTGTCAAAATTCCTTGCCTGATTTTCTTACCCGGGAATTTTTACAGGGGGGTAAGGGATGAGTGCTACTCCACATATTTCCTATGTTAAAACCCAAATTACCCATTTCCAAACCCTGATCAAACAAGTTAACCGCCGCATTAACCGCCTTAAATCAGCCAGACCTACTACTAAAAGAGCCCAATACATTCTTCACCACCGATTACAAGCTCAACGTAATTTACGCCATAATTATTATAATGATCTATTTTATTACCAGAATTATTTAGATCTTCTTTCTGGTTGCTAATCTTTGTTTCCTATTCCACAGATGTCTCGTCCAAGGCCTCCTTCCAAGGCTTTGGTCCCCTCTTCTAGTTCCAGTAAACCTAATCAACTTATAGTTCCTCCTCCTTTGGCGCCAGCCAAATCCATTGACTTAGTAAACCGTTACCATACTCTTGGTACTATTCACCGTCCTGATTACTCCTCTGCATTGGCTAATGATCCTTTTGCTTCAAGCCAAACAGTTTCAGTTACTCCGCTTCCAATTAACCAGGTTCGCCCATCCCGAACTGAGTACACCAAATCACATGTTACTAACCTGTTCTACAAAGAACCTAGTCACCCCAGAAGTCAAACCATTAATGAAATTGCTCAATTCCATTTTGGCTCTGGATGTCATTTCATTTCTTCACCTCCAGAGAAAAACCTCTCTTATTACAAAGATATCCTGCTCAACCACCGTTCCATTTTGATCAAACCCATTCAGGATCGAGTATATGCTTATAAGATCCTATACCATTCACTTTATATTCACAACATTGTTTCTTTAGCAGAATGGGGAAATCCTAATCTGCTTCGTGATCTCCCTGGCCACTCTATTCAATATAGTTACCATGATTATGTTGATGCTTGGTTCAAATTGTTCCTGTACCAAAATGAGTCATTCAGTCACTCCTGGTTTATCTCCTTTGATCAAAAATTCAAATCCGAGTTACCAACCTGGTTTCTGAGGTGGTGGACTCATTATGGCCCCATTTCAGATATTCTCCCAAGTTCCCTTAATGAAACAATTGCATACTTTGCTGCTGTTTACCCATTCACTGCTCATCAAACACAATTTCCTATATTGCTCACTTTTATATCCAAATACAAAATTCCATGGATATTCAAATGGCATTATGGAATTGATGATAACATAATTATTCGACAACACTCAGTTAAATGGTGGGCTAAGTTCAATGTGCCCAGGATTATTGAAATTGTTTATGAGGAATTTCCTCCGGATACTTGTGCTCCAACTCCTGCAATAGCCAAAGCCCAGCAGAACCCAACTGCTGCAATCAGTCAAGGAAGTCAGCCCAGTCTTCCTCCAGTCAATCTTGGCAGCCCCTCATCTAGTGGCTCCAAGCCCAAATCATCCAAGATTAGATCCAAAGGAAAGTCCAAAATTCCAATAGTTCTGGACCAGCCTAAGGCTCATTCAAAGCCCAAGTCAAAATCCAAATCAAAAGCTAAGCCCATTTCACCTCCTGCTCAGCCCATTGTTCAACCTGGATCCACTAGTGATCAGCTGCTCCAGATGGCCCGTCTCCTGGTAGATCAGGCCCAAGCCCAATCAAAGAATGAACAATCTCCTACACCAGTCCAACAGTCCAGTTCAGAAGACAGTTCAGCTAATTCAAACAGTTCAGAAGAATCAACCAATCAACTGGATCGTCCCGAGTTTCAAGATGCTCAGGACCCATTTGCTTGAAATAATCAACATAGGATTCTTTATAAATATAAAATTGACTTCAATCAATACTCTTTTGAGAAAAGCTGTCAATTTATATTTATTCTGATTCCTTTATTCACATGCTCCACTATTCAATCAATCAAAAGCAACCGACAGCCCTGCTCAGTCTTCAATACAGCCAGCTGCCTTCATCATTCAGCCAGTTCACATGCTGCATAGTTCCCAGTTCACATGCTGCATAGTTCCCAGATTCACATGCTGCATAGTTCCCAGTTCACATGTTGCACAGTCTCCAGTTCACATGCTGCATAGTTAATTTTATTTTCTATATATTTGTAATTGTTTGTAATCACTCGACACCTTCTTTTCTTCAACCCTTCAGTTTGTAAGAAAGACAGATTCTGAGTGAGGTTTACTTTCCCATTCCCATGTTCTGTACCAATTAAAGATCCTTGCAGATTACAACAATTGTAAGTGCAAGTTATTTCTGTATCAATTAAATGTTTTAATATATTATGACTTGAATTATATTTTGGTTTGTGCATTCCAATTCTTTGTTTAAATTAGTTCATCTTTGATTTCGTAATCCATCTCCTTTATTTTGTATGCTACTTCCGCGGTCATGGTATCAAGCACTTACGAAAGTAATTTAGATTGTTGTTTTCAGAATAAACAATAAATCGACACAAACGATTTTTACGTGGAAAAACCACAATTGAAGAACCTTCAATTATAATAAAAAACCACGGGCGAAACGCCACAATCAATCCACTACTGAAGAAAGAAAGATTACAAAGATAACACACAAATTACCCAACTTAGTCAATTTGTTTTCAAACCTTCTGTAACTCTTTCACTAAGCCTTCGTCTCGGAACTGATTAATCTGAAGTTGAATCCACAACTTCATTTGTCGAATCAACGACTACGTACAGAATCAAACTTCTTTGAAACTCCACGTTTGAATCTTCGGAATCCACCAAAGAATGACACTCTTGTATGTATTCAATCAACCTCCTTGATCTATGTTTGTCAATTCATGAGTTTAATACTCACTCAATTTATCAAGGAAAAACTCACAAAAATACTCCAGAAGAAAACCTTAGAAAACCTCAAAGTAGATATGAAAACCTTAATCCTAGTTTTGGAGTAAAACAACTACTTATAGAAATCTTGGATTTTGAAGCTCGCTCGAGCGAGAAACTTAACTCGCGTGATTTCCATAAGTGGCTTCGCTCGAGCCACGAAACCTTCGCTCGAGTGAACAAACAACTCTTTCAGGTTTTTATGCAGACGCAGTCTTCGCTCGAGTGCACATTCATCTCTTTCAGGTTTTTGCCAGACGCAGTCCTTCGCTCGAGCGAAGACTTCTTCACTCGAGCGAGGAAGAAAAAACAGTAAGGAAATTTTACAACTCAATTACACAAGTTGTTTGCGGGATTGACAAGACTAAGGGACCTAACACATACTATTTAAAAAAAGGGCAATTTACCTACACCTCCTTTAAGGTTTAACAAAATTACAGATTTCCCCTGAGGTTTCAAAAATTACATCCCGTCCCGTCGCAGTTAACGCCGTTAACGAATATCGTAAATTGATTAACATGCCTTTTTGACGAATAAGGGCAAATTACCTATACCCCCTTGAGATTTAGCTAAATTACAGATTTTCCCTTTAGGTTTAGCTAAATTGTAGATCCCCTCCTAAGGTTTAGCTAAATTATCATTTTTAAATAAGTTATGAAATGCAAAATTAAAATGGAAAAACACTTATCACACCACAAAAAATTAAGGTTTTAGAGACCAAAATAGAACGAAAATAGAACATTAGTGATTAATTATTATCTTTTTGGTATCAAATTTTTTGTCTAAAAAAATAAACCATTTTGAGACCAAATTATTTTCTTCTTGAAAGCCTATTTATTATTGACATTTTCAAAATTTTATTACTAAAAGCCTTATTTTTGACTTTTTAGGGCGACGTTTTAGTGACTATTCTCAAGATGATAGAAATTAGTCCCTAAATGTCTTTTACAACAAAATTTTCACTTTTAGAGATAAAAAAAAAATTGGTCTCTAAAACTCTTATATGTTGTAGTGTCAGATGGTGAAAATATCATAAAATTAACAAATAATTAAATAAGTTCAAAATATAAGAAATGACTTGTCAAAAATTCATAGAATATGTTTGGATTGATTTTTTAAAATTTATTTTTTTAAAAATAAAAAATTAATTTGGTTAAGAAATAAATAATAATAATTTTTTATTATTTTTATATAACTTTATCTTTTGAGTGGTTAGAAATAATTTTTACATATTAAATATAATTTTTCATATTTATTTTTATTAAATTAGTTTTTATTTTTTTATTTTTTGAAATTTTTTTCCAAACAAAAAATCAAACATGGTTTCAAAAACTTTTTTTATTTTTTTATTTTTTTATTTTTTTCCATCTAACGTAATTCTTTTGTAAATTTTGTTAATTTATCAAAGGGATTTCAACAAGGGCAATGTCGTCCATCAATTTATTTTTTGGTGATGTTAGCTAACCATTCTTAACGTTTAGTTCACGGTAGGAGTTAAATTGTTATACGAATATAAACCTCGGGGAGTGGGATGTAATTTCTGAAACTTTGGAGGAATCTGTAATTTAGTTAAATCTCAAGGGAGGTGTAGGTAATTTGCCCTTAAAAAAAAATGAATATTTGAAGTTTCTTGCTAGTAGGGACTTGAAGACCTGAATACAAGCATTGTTACGACCAGTGTTTTAAAAGATGCGCTTAGGCACGAGGCTCACTAAGGCGCACATGAGACGCTTCAGACAGTTTGAGGCGAGGCGTAGTAGAAAAGGCGCTTGAGGCGCACGCCTTAGGCTGAGGTGTGAGGCGCACGTCTCATGTGCTTCATTTAAATTTTGCTCTATCCTTTTTCTTTGTGTGTGTAACCATATAAAATTACTACCCCTTTAATATAAAATGTAAAGTTTAAAAAAAAGCTCTAGGCATTAAGCAAAAGCTTTGGGATTGCAAGATGGGTGTATGGCTTTGGAATTCCTTTCAATGTAGTAAATTACAATAGTTTCGGGCCAATGATTGAAGCTATCATGCAATTTGATCCCAATTTAAAATTAAAACTACTAAGATATTATATGATGTGAGTTCTTTATCTAAAAATGATTGAAGCTATCAGGCAATTTGGTCCCGACTTAAAATTAAAATCACTAAGGTATTATATAATGTGAGTTCTCTATCTAAAAATAAAAAATAAAAAATCATGTTAATAAATTGATAAAGAAAGATAAATAGTATAGGGCAAAGTAAGATTAAATGTTATTTTTAAGAAATTTTTGAAACGTTGAATGTTATCTTTCATGATTTCTGGAATATTGAATGTTGTTCTATTTTTATTTTTATTTTTTTGAAATTTTAAGAATATTTGTTTTATGTTAAAAATTTTGCCTATATTAATATTTTGGTTATCTTCAACAACTTGTGCCTCACTTCAGTGAGGGGTGCGCCTTGCCTTGTGCCTCACGCTTAAGCTCCAAGAGACTTTAGCGTCTCAGTGTGCTTAAAACTTTTTAAAACACTAGTCACGACATCTGATTGCATGAGGAAAAATTATGGCCTGAGAGATTGAATTAATGATGATTATGTACTTGGTGTTGCAATCATTGGACATGCTCTAGATTGTCTAATTTAATGGGAGCTATTGTGTGAATGATTACTTTCTTTGTTTCCATTTCTTGTTCATGTTTGTGGATTATAAATTAGAAAATGCCAATATTGACCTGTCTATTCAGAAGAATCTCAAACAACACAACACTAACAGGAAGTGGAAGTAGCAAAATGATTTTGTTTTGCAGAGTGAAGCCTCAGCATATTTGTGTGCATACATATAAATATATTTGAGGAGTTTAAGAGCGGTGTCCTCTCCTTCTCCTCAATTATATGTGAACAAATCAGAGAAATTTCAACTTGGAGAAACTTTTAAACACAAAGAAAATCAGAGAAATTGAATTTCTCTGTGTTTTGAAATTTTTTTGGATCAAAATTTCTCTAAAAAAATATTGAGGGACCTCAACCACTATGAAAATATTATGTCTTTTATCATATAAAATCTTAATACTAAGGACGTTAAAAAAAAATCCTAAAATGTATGACAAGTATTTAAAAATATATAGAAGTACTTAAAATGTGCAAAAATATATCTCTATTTTTTTTTTTTTTCATATTTTAACATTTTTCTCATTTAAGAAAATAGTTTATTAAACTGTTATTAGCATACTCTTTCAAATAGTATTATTTCAATATTAATAAAGATTAGAGGTTTCAAGTCTTAACCGGACGTGAAAGTCATGAAACTAAATAATAATAAAAAAGATCTTTATAGGGTGATTAGGGCCTACCTCTGTAATGTTAGGTTAGATTATATAAAATGCAATTTATAATTAATATATATATATATATAACCACTACAAGAAATCAGCTTTAGGGATAAATTTATTCCATCTCTAAAAGTGTAATATTTGTTGGAAAAACCCTTAGCCAACTAATTTTCTCCGTTGTGAAGTTTGTCCCAAATGGCCTGTCCGGAAAAGCCAAAAAATGACTTTTAGAGACAAAATTTTGCATGTGTCACTATAAATAGACTTTTAGAGACAAAAAAATGTGTTTGCAAAAAGTTTTGATTTTGGGACAACCAAAATTTGTCTCTAAAAGTCTAACAACAGTCCAGGGCAGAAGAAGTAGTTATGGAGACAAAAAAAATAATTTTTGAGACAAGTGAAAGTGGTGGCTAAAAGTTTTAGTTTTGTACGCAATTAAAAGTGGTCGGTAAAGGTTGTAATTTTTTTGAAACAACTAAAATTGATTTCTAAAAGTTTGATAAATTTATTTATTTATTTTTTTTGGTGTGGCTTTTTGATTTTGTAACAAATTATTACTCTAAAAATACTAGTTTGAACATCAACTAATATTCCTTTCTTGATTTCTTAACAACCAAACAAAAAATATCAAACATATCACTAGACCATCTGTTCATCTCCAAATTAAAATTCAACAAAAAAAAAAAAAAACACGCTCATCACATTCAAAGAGGCTTAATCAAAAGATATTTCAATGACAAACAAATTCCATGCTCTAATTCATTAGTACGTAATATCTGGATTGTATATCATAAACTGATGGAGATTTCAAAAGTATCATTTCTAATTTATAAGGCCAGTGCCATAAACATTGCTTGTAGCATTCAACTATTCAATGAACAGATTGTAAATTGGAGTTATATCTACCTACAGAACAAAACAAAACAACTCATCACATCTTCTTCTCAAGGGCTTCGTTGAAATGTCATTCAAAGTCTCGCAAAGAGCTCTCAAGCCTTCAAATCGACGCAAGCTTGCAGAACCTGTATCGAATTGAGATCTTAGAACAAACTTTTTTCATTCAAGGGAAGCTATGTGTTGGGTTTAAGTAATATTTAGTTTTAAGTAGTAAACTACTAGGTAGGAAGTGTGCGAATAACAAGTCTACCAATGAACTGAACTGAATAAACATTTGAAATGGGAGAAAAAGAGTGTTTGATGTTAGCTACTAACACCAAGCAAAATAGTGTTTGATTAGAGTTTATGCTATCAAGTAATTTGTAGTTAATTTGTTCTTGATATGTAATAAGCAGATTTGCAAGACTGGATTTGATATTTGAATGAACCCCTCTATCTTTCTTACTGATACTGAGAATTTAAACAGAAAAAAAAAACATATATATTTGACATAAAAAAAACCATTATCAACAAAAAGTAATAATTTATTGACTTTAATAAGTGAACTTGAATAAAATTTTAATTTAAAAGGACCTTACTTATGTTCAGTTTTTTTTCTTTAATCTAGAACTCGAAAGTAGATTTTTCTTCAAGTTTGGATAATTGAATCAAGAATTCTCTTTCATCATTGTAAATTGAATCACTATTTGGGATCCAACATTCTATTTTATCTTTAATTCAATCTAAATTGTTTTTATCTAATCCATAGGAGTAAATAGAAAAGACAAATCTCTTGTGATACTCGATCTAGCATGTATGTTGCTTTTGCAAATGTTGTTTTTTTAGCTTCTTGTGCTGTGTTGTTTATTTATTGTTTATTGTGTTGATTAGCAATCCCATGAGAATCCTCTAAACCAAGGGTTCTCCATTACTAGAATGATGTGACGTTGAAAATTTTGAAATATTAAGTCATTTTGATGGGTAATTTATCCAAAATATAAGTCTAAAAGAGAAAAGTTGAAAATTTTGAAATATTAAGTCATTTTGATGAGTAATTTATCCAAAATATAAACCTAAAAGAGAAAAGTTAAATCGAAACTGGGGAACTTTACTCTACATATTGTACACACCTTGTTGAGTTATGTAATTTTTTTGATAAATATTATAAATTTTTGTGAAAAATATTACATAATCTTTTGGTGGTGATGTTACAACGACAACTTCTTAAGTAAAAATATTATACTTTACAATAATTTGTGATACAGTCATATATTTTTGTTTACTTTTTTTTCATCTAAATGTTACTCAACAACAAATAGACTAACATATTTCAAATTGTTGAGATGATGCAAAAAAACACAACATTACAATAAAAATAACTAGGAAGATTCGATACCATAACAATGTTTAATTGGATGATCAAAGTTAATCCATTAGAACATCAAACAACATAAAGAGAAATCGTGTAAAAACAATGCAAGATGAAATTCTATAACTGTCAAATTGCTATTACTATCTAGATTGAAAATATTACATCTCTATGAGTGTCGATCATACGAATGTTTCCCATGTGGCCTCCTGGTCACTTGGGGTTGGACCTAGTGTACAAGTGTCATACGCTCATAACTTCACCTTCCCACAAGTGGGAAGCTCAGACTCCTTATTGCATTTAATTGATCAATGAGGATCGCTCAGTTTGCTTCCCTAAAAGTTTAACGCAGAATACATGAATAATCTACATTAATTATCTATTTGTACTCTCATTTGAGAAGAGAGAAGAAGTTGAATTGGCAGATGAAGCTAATGAAGATGATGATAATGATAATGATGTGGTGAAGTTGAATTCTATCTGTAATCACCGGTGGAGAGTGCAGTAAGAAACCGGTTCCTTCTTCTCTTCCGATTCAAGTTCCCTAAGTGGTATAGCAGCTAGAAATCTCTTCATGAACTCTCTGCAACACTCTTTGCCACTGCAAATTTCGTCCTCACTTGCCTGATCAGAACTGACCCCTTCTTTCTCTACCTTCCTGCGCATCAAAGCCGAGCCATCAAACCTCAAAATGTATGCTTGGTTGCAACCTTCAAAGAGCCGCTCACCAAATGTGTCGATGATGTAGTAAGTGTTGACGTCGACCTTCAACACAAAGAAATGATCATTCCAGCTTACTATGTAAATCCTAGGCATGAAATTGTCACCCTCTGCGTTCTTCTTGATCTCATCCCATATCTAATCCAAAGACATGACTTCTTTCAATGTCTCGAACTTTTCCGGGCCGAAGAATCCGATGAAGGACTTCTAATACAAGATCGATATTGGGCAGAGTCCGGCTTGCAAGATGGTCTTGATGTCAAAATGCTTGTCGGGGAATTGGTTTATCAAGTCCTGATTGTCACAGAGCTTTCTCCATTCAGAGGAGCCTTCGACTATGAGCCTGTCGAATTAGGCCCTCGTTGGCGTGTTGTCTTGGTTGGATTGAAGCCAATTGGTAATGACTGCAGCCAGTGCTGTACATACGCTTTTTCCGGCAGCTTTGTCACTGAGTTGGTCAAAGGAAGCGAAGAAGACATTGGCTTTGAGCTTTGCTTGGCCATCTCTGCTGACTAGCTTCTTTTCTTCCCAATGACCAGTGGTGCTAGGTTCCGTTTGCTCACGAGCAAGTTCATTGACATCTAATTTCTGCAAAAAAATAATTATGAAGAAAGGCTAGATTACAATTTTTAGCCTCACTAGTAGCAAAATATGTATTGATATTGACAGTACAATTATATATTAGTTGATATTGGACAATATCAGTAAATATATCAAAAGTTTAAAATCCCGATACATATCAGTCCGTATGTTATGTATGGGGCACTATTTAAAATCCTGCAAAAGACCCCCTAACCCATGTTGGAATAGTAGCCCAAATACAAGCTTATACGAACTTCATGTATGGGACACTATTTAAAATCCTGCAAAAGAAACAATTGTTAGTTCTTCATATTCATTTGTCTCAATATATGTGTAAAAACTGCACTACAATGTGTACGAAAGTATATGAAGGTATTTGGGAATATAAGAAAGGAGCATTGAAATTCTAAATATTTTGGCATTTTCTCTACCTTATTGACAATCCATAGGGTTGCCATTAGCATGATCTATGATTAAATAGCGCAACATATGAATTTTACCTCATTATAAAGCCGAGCAATTTCCAAGCGATCAGGTTTATCATCACAGGCAGCAGTTGAAATTTCTTTTGAAGCTGCACAAGAACAGGTCAGATCATATTAACTACCTAAACAAGCCCTGGCTCTTTTGACATGTTAAAGATCAACGGTCCATCAGCCTGCAATGAAATAACAACAAAGCACGAAGGAATCCAATATACTAGTGGTTTTAATAACTAAGAGTTGCCAAACATTGTTCTTGATTTACCAAAACTAAACTTAAAGAAATAGTGGGTGCACTTACTGATCACTTGTGGGAACTGATTATTAGTTTTGAGAATCAATATCCATGGAGCATGGGCTTGGTATATCGAGAACCTTGCTTCAGTCTCCGGCTCTTCAATAGGAGTTTCATTTGCTTTTGCGTCACCCTACAAAAACATCAAATAATAAAGAGAAACCATCTGAGTTAAGTATTGCTTCATTGCAGTTAACTAAGAATGCAATTTATGTAGTCTATTTTGCTGGCAACTCTTTCATATAGAACCATATTCAGAGTTCGTAGCAATTAAGTCACATAGGAAGATGAAATAAACAAACCGCCAAACAAGAATTAGGATGGTATGCTTTTGATTTTTGGTTAATAGAATAATCAAAAAGAAAATAAACCTAAACAGAAGATAAATTGCTTCATTTTTCTTTGGCTATAGGGCCAGAATATTTTTTTCAACATTAACACACCAACGAGATTGATGTTCGCTAAGCTTGCAGTAGCAAATGGCAGATGTCATCTTCTCATTCCTTTCCTCTTCATTCATTTTGTTGTAATAGTTACAGCTCTTCTTCAGCGACTTCCCACCATCACCGCGACCTTTGGTTCCTAGCTCTATCGACTTGTAACATGTCAAGTACCTCTTGACCATCCGCATCAATGATGTCTCGAACTTCAGAGAGAGAGAGAGAGAGAGAGATTGAAGTTGAGGGCTTCATGGAGAGAGAGAGAGAGAGAGAGAGAGAGAGAGAGAGAGAGAGAGGAGAGGGGTGGAACTTTGTAATCTAAAATCCAAAATGCTAAAAAATTTGAGTTTGAATTTTGATTCTCAGTTCAACTCTTTTTTTCTCAGCAACAATCAGTGTTATAATTTGTTGATGACTTGTGTACTCATTGTTGGGAGAATATATTGTATATATGGCATAATTGGTTGTATTAGGAATCTTTGTATATATGGCATGATTGGTTATATTAGGAATTAGCCCTAAATCTATTACTGAAAGAGGAAATACAAAGATTCCTATTTACGCTAATTCCTAATACAAAGATTTAGGGCTAAGTCCTTTATATTAGGAATTAATGTAAATAGGAATCTTTGTATTTCCTTTTTCAGTAATAGATTTAGGGCTAATTCCTAATATAACCAATCATGCCATATATACCATATATTCTCACAACAACAACTACACAAGTCATCAACAAATTATAACACTGATTGTTGCTGAGAAAAAAAGAGTTGAACTGAGAATTAAAATTCAATCTCAAATTTTCAGCATTTTGGGTTTTAGATTACAAAGTTCCACCCCTCTCTCTCTCTCTCTCTCTCTCTCTCTCCATGAAGACCTAACCAATTATGAGAAGTAATATTTACACTAATTCCTAATTCCTAATATACAATATAATTCCTAAATCTATAACCAATTCCTAATATTTACACTAATTCCTAATTCCTAATACACAATATATTCTCACAGTTGTTTGCAGTTGTTGGCTTTGGAAAGAAGAGGGGACCCAACTCTTATGAGAAGTAAGCTCACTCTAATGAGAATTAAGCTTAAGATCTTGAAAAAATCAAAACGAGAAGCAATTGCTAGATGGAATCTTCACATCCGTATAAAGCATTAAATGACATGTTAAAAGATATAAAAAGCATTGCTCAGGGTAAATAGCATTCCAATTAAGACATATCAAAAGAATTCACCTTCTGTTGACACAAACCACCATAAAAATCGAAGTTCAAAGATTGAATATATATTTGAAACACAAGCATTAAGAAAAGGTCAAATCCAGCAAAGGGTAAGAAAGAATTGGAAATGGCAAAAACAACACCAACTACAATTACAAGGATAAATAGCTAGGACAAGAAGAACTCCTACTGCTCCATAAACAATAAAGAATATTAAATCTGCAATCTAATAAGCTGGAAATCAGCAAAAAATTTAAGAATATCAAGTGCCACTTAATAAGAAGTGATTACTCAAAAAATTGAGAAAGACCTTGGGTAAATGTTCTGTCACAATCATCATTGGGGTACTTTGTGTTATAGCACCCAGAAATTGGACTACATTTGGATGTCGTATCTTCTGAAGCAATTCAAGCTCATCTCTGAAAGCCTTCCTGAGCATAATCAACAAAAAGAAAAATGAAAACCAAAAATTCAGAAAATAATGGAAACAAAATGAAAATGCCATCATATGGACAACTCACATTTTATCCTCATCAGCAGTCACTACAGTAACTTCTATTCCTTGCCATGATGCTACACAGAAGGTTCCCTGGGATATGTTTCAGTTATAAAAGATGAATTACTACTTTCAAGACAAAAAAGAAGCAGAAGTATGATTGCTGCAACATAAAGTAATCAGATCAACAACCTGAGTTTGCCAATTAAAACTACACCTATGACTCAGTCAGCACAGATGTTTAGTCTCTTCTTTGTTACGAAACATTAATTTTAGGCAATGTTTCACCAAAATATAAGAGGTTAGACACTTCAAATTCTTGAAACTAAATTAGGTTAATAAAATCGCTAATGTTTTTCTTGTTGAGGTTTTGTAATATTAAAAACACAATCCAATGAAAAAAAAAACAAAAATAAAAGATTAGGCTGTTACCCATTTAAAGTTTTTATTTTTTTAATAATGTTTCTATTACTTGTTAGGCCATATCTTTTGACATTATGTCAAATGCAACAAATGTTGCTACCAACCACTTCTCCACCACTAGCGCACACAAGAAGAAAAAGTTAATTTTGCTTTAAATAGTTGCGATTTGGGGTAAACAATATATATTTATATGTATGTATACTATGGATGTATACTGGTAGCAACTGATTCATGACCCGAACCACACCATGAAAGCATGACAATTTCTCTGTTTGTACGTACAACAGACGCCAAACTGGAATCATTTATATGATGGTAATACTCAACTTGTGGAACAACGACCAATCTAATTTCTTATGAGCCTCAAATTCACGACACTCATTGAAAGGAAATCACAATAATTAATGTCCACTATGGATTTACAGACACTCTAGAACATCCTAATATACACCCAACTGAAATCTGGATGAGCTAAATTATGGAAAGGCACAAATGACAGTATCAGTAGTTTCCTCAGGAAACATATGAGCCGACACGTGTTTAATAGGTGAAAGAAATGATACAGTTTATGCGGTTCCATTTACTTGGACATGAAATGGGGGCCCCCGACAGAAGATTGGCTCATCAGGTGAACTAGATCGTGCATGAGCCCTCAGAATATCATTGGCATCATCAATCACGGCAGCAGCTAACAGAGTGTACTCGCCAGGAACCAGGAAATACAAAGAGAACGAATGTTTGATTTCCTCTAGGGGAGGAACCTCCACAGTTACACCGCTCAAAACGCCTAACAATAGATTAGACCCAAAAAAAAAACCGCATAAATAAACATGCTCATTCATAATAATTTTGAATGCTGGCATATAAAATTTCCACGTAATCGATTCCATGCTATTTGGTCCCATTTTCCAACAATAGGCTAATTGCATAGGGAGTCCATTCATAACCCCTGAAGAAAAGGTTATGAAAACTCAAAAAGTTTTTGAAAGTTAGAAATGATATTTTCTAATATAATCCTTATTTTCCTCCTAAAAATCAGAGATTATTTCCTTGGTTTGAAAGTTAGAAATAATTATTTTCTGATATTTCCTTATTTTCCTAAAAATTAAAAAAGAGTATTTTCTAACTAATTGAGTTAAAGGGTTGCTATCTACTGAAAGATAGTTGAAGAAAGACAGCATGCTAGAATCTTACCTGACCAAAGAACAGTTGCCTTCTTGCCCTCAATGCAGTTCTACCCGGCTACATCTCGGTACGTAATGCTAAGACTCATCCTTATCATTTCCTTAGTGTTGTTTCGGACCAGAACTTCCATGGAAGTCATGTCATGCGCAAGTACAGAACCTTTAGATAAAGGGGATTGAACTTGATTAATGGATTCTTTAGGTGAACTGAGTTTGGCACGTTCTGTACTATTTTCAGCAAGCTTAAAGCCAAACGTCAATGGATCCGGTAGCAGGACATCCATGACGGACGTCTGAAGGGCAGCCTGTATGGCATCCTTAATGTTTAATTCTCCAGAGCTGTTCCGTCCAGATTGCCACCTCACCTTAATTTTGGAAATCAAGTTCTTGATCGAAGCATTCAGTTCTGCCTTAGCATTCTTCTCCGAGAAACTTGAACTTCTACCAGGGGTCCCACTCTGGGTACGTTTCACAAAGAACGAACTGTCCAAAACAGGTAATTTAAAATGCTCTAGAGGTATTAGTACCCTTGCAGTGTTATCCCTATCGATTCTTGTTTTAGGGTAACCAAACTCAGCTGCATTGCAGTCAACACTAGAATTATCCTCATTTCTAAATTTCCCTAGCTTGACAGAAACATTAATCTCAAACACAACATCAGTTGGATTAGACAACTTGAGTTCAAGAAAACGTAGCCCCCAACTTCCCATGTAAGGATCAATCTTCACTAATCTATCAGTCTTACTTTCAGAAGAATCAAAAACCGTAACTTCAGAAGAACCATTCTCCACATGAACCAACATAGGAGGATTTTCACTGACGTGTGCAGGAATTTCCATCGACAGCAAACAGGCCTTCACAAAGGACAAGCCTTGCAAAACACAAATGTTCAAAGGATCAACCAGGCGTCTACCAGGGGGAACAACAGACCCATCTGTAGGTGGTTCTCCTGAATTTGCCAATGGCCCGACAGGAAGATTGAAAAGGGTAAACAATACAAACATGCCTTTTTAACAAACTCAATGTCTATGTAGAAAAGTGTCTCAAAAGCCGTAAACAATCACTAATATAGATTTGTGGGATATCACAGAATTAGTCAATCACAAGAGAAAAAAGGGAACTTCAAATTAAGCAAATACTATGATAACAGATGCAAGAGAAACACACAAAGAGGAACTTCAATTAAGCATTCAAACATTTTTACCCAAATAGTGTCTTCAACCAGAAATTTGGACCAAATGACATCCTAAGCATCAAATTCATCAAATCTCAGAATCGTTAAATAGGTCTTGAGATGAGAGTAAACAAGTACCACAAAGGGGTGGGGAAGTTTGATTAAACCACTCTCCCTTTACTCTAGGAGAAGGTTAAGAAAACAGGATCCGTCATTGAATATGTGGGCAAGGTTAATAGGGCATGTTGGAATGTGGCTTCAGTCTGATTTGCAAATTCTCATCATAATTCAAACCCAGACCCAGACCATAGATCATAATGTTGCTGCTCCCAGAAGAGAGCCATATATTTGATGTAATTGTCGCTTAAAACTAGGAACTCAAAAAACTTAGAAACACCAAGATTACAAGAGCAAAGAAATTATATCAACAAATGTAATAAACAAAAATTATTTTCCTATTACAGCTGTGGTTGGAAAATTACCTGCATGTGGATCAACAACATTGGGCTGCTTCCATCCTTAGCAGGCCTCCCTGTGCTTCCAGATAAATTTTTGCTAGCAGTATCAGTGTCAACCAAACCAAGCTGCCACACTTTTAAGGTTACTGGTATTGTCACTTCTGTACCAGGTTTCAGAGGAAGGGCACTTTTTGAAGTTTCATAAGGGACTGATAAAACAGACTCTTGGCTTTTTCCTGATAGTGATATATGTGCCTGTTCAACTGGAACAGTACCAGCATTAGCCAGACTAATCCACACATCACGAATCTCACCTTCATATAAAATGACAGCTCCATCACCACCTACAACGTGTGACACTAGCAATGGTAGTGAGGGTACCACAGGAATATTTGGAACTGATACATTTTTTAACTTTGCAGACCCACAGCAGCGGAAAGGGTCAGAAAGAACAAGACCTTGTGCTGCTCCAAGGACCAAGTTATCAACATCCTTAAAAAGGTGTTCAGTAATTACACCAAAACAATGAACTATTGTTGGAAATCAAGCTATAAAATTGGATTCCTTTGCTTTTGCTTTCGGCTTCTTTTTCTTTTTCTTTCGGTTGCTTTCCTGATTATATTACAATGTATCATTTGCTTTCCTTATTATATTGCAATGTATCATCATAATGTTTGTAATCACACTCCTATATAATGTAGTCTCTGCGTGGTTCTCATCAATGTATTGAAATACAGAGTGTATTATCTCTTTCAATCACTCTCTCAATATTTCTTTTATGGTATCAGAGCATGTGTAATCCTGTCTTATCATTTTTGCCTCTTCAGTCAGTATTCGAGTTTTCTGTTTTAATTTTGTGTCTCTCTCTTCTACTCAAATCTATCCTTCTATTTCATGCCTAAATACGGTCCAGCTTTTGGAATGGCTATCGACTCATCCTCCTCTTCTTCTGATATTATCATCTCATCATCTTTATCCTCTCATCAAATGGAAACCTCTCATCTTCTGATCACCGCCCATAAACTGAATGGGCAAAATTATTTGCAATGGTCTCAATCCATATTAATGTTTATACGGGGAAAGGAGAAAGATGACTACATCACCGAAGCCTCGACGCTACCAGAAACCACAACATCAACCTACAAAAGGTGGATAGCTGAAAATAATATGGTCATGTCATGGCTCGTCAACTCTATGACCACTGACATTCGCAAAAATTTCCTGTCATTTGATACTGCCAAAGAGATCTGGGACATGGCAAAAGAAATGTTTTCGGACAAGGAAAACACATCTGAAATCATCCAGCTTGAAAGCTCCCTCCATGATTTACGTCAAGACAATCTTACGGTAACTGAATATTTCAATACCCTTACTCGCCTATGGCGTCAACTTGATACGTTTGAGGTTCATAACTAGCAGTGTGTTGCTGATGGTTTGTTGTATAAAAATATTGTCGAAGGGAAGCGTGTGTTCAAATTCTTGTTAGGATTGAACACAAATCTTGATGAAATCAGAGGAAGAATTATGGGAGTAAAACCGCTACCTAGCCTTAGAAAGACATTCTCTGAAGTCCGTCGCGAAGAAAGTCGGAAAAAACTCATGATGGGATCCCATCAACAACTGAATATGGCAGAAAGCTCGGCTCTTAAGACTCAATTTGCTCCTATTGACAACCGTCAGAAAAATAAAGGAGGTAGGCCTTGGTGTGATCATTGCAGAAAGCCGGGTCACTCGAGAGAAACTTGCTGGAAGATTCATGGAAAGCCAGCAGATTGGAAGCCACGTCAGCCTCTTGAGAAAGAAGGACGAGGTAATCATGTAGGTACAAATGAACTATCACCACAACCTGAAGCAAGCCCTTTCACCAAGGAGCAAATGGAGATGCTTCAGAAACTACTACAGTCACAATCTGGTTCGTCTTCCAACCACATCATTGGATCCGGAACCTTGGCTCACAAAGGTAATTCTTTGAACGCCTTTACTGTTGGTAAGAAACGTAAAAAACCTTGGATTGTGGACTCAGGAGCATCTGATCATATGACGGGAGATGCAACAATTTTTGATACATATAGCTCATGTCAAAATAATTTAACGGTCCGAATAGCAGATGGTTCACTATCAAAGGTTGCCGGTACAGGTTCAGTTGTGCTGTCTAGGAATCTTATTCTCAACTCTGTTCTCCTTGTTCCTGACTTGGACTGTAATTTATTGTCAATTAGTAAACTCACTAAGGAAAAGAGGTGTGTTACTAATTTCTTCTCCACTCATTGTGAATTTCAGGATTTGGATTCGGGGAAGACGATTGGCAATGCTGAGGAATGCTCTGGACTCTACATCCTTAAGGAATGCCACTATCCACAGGAACAACCTCAAACGACAATTCGTGGTAGTTCTTTTTCGATTTCTTGTCAAAATAACGATAGAGCAATTATGTTGTGGCACTATCGTTTAGGTCATCCTAATGTTATGTATCTCAAGCATTTATTTCCTTCATTATTTAAAACTCCAAAACCTTTTGATTGTGAAATCTGTCAATTGTCTAAACATGTACGGTCCCATTTTCCCATTCAATCCTATAAAGCGTCTCGTCCATTCTCACTAATTCATAGTGATATCTGGGGTCCATCAAGAATAAAAAATGTAACTGGTACTAGGTGGTTTGTCTCATTCATAGATGATCATACTAGATTAACCTGGGTCTTCCTCATGAAAGACAAATCTGAAACAAGCCAAATCTTCAAAAATTTTCAAATTATGATTCAGACACAATTCCAGTCAAAAATCCAAATTCTAAAGTCTGATAATTCTCGGGACTATTTCAACTCCATTCTAGGAGAATTTTTAGCAAAAGAAGGGATAGTTCACTTAAGTTCATGTGTTGACACCCCACAACAAAACGGCATCGCTGAACGGAAAAATAGGCATTTGTTAGATGTTGCTAGATCGCTAATGTTTTCCACAAATGTTCCACAATTCTTCTGGGGGGAAGCTGTTCTTACAGCAGCCTACCTTATCAATAGGATGCCATCTAAGGTACTACAATTCCAAACTCCTTGTCAACTTCTCCTAAAATCCTTTCCAACTACTCGCCTCATCTCCACTATCCCACCAAAAATTTTCGGGTACTCTGTCTTTGTTCATATCCACCAACAGTATCGAAGTAAACTTGATCCCAGGTCGCTCAAGTGTATCTTCATTGGGTATTCGTCACATCAAAAATGGTATAAGTGTTACTCTCTGGTCACAAGGAAATTCTACAATTCCATGGATGTCACATTTTTTGAAACCCAGTCTTACTACCATAAAATCGATATTTAGGGGGAGTCTCCAACCCAGGAATATCAATTTTGGACCCTTGAGTCATTTAGTGAGCCATCCATCACCACCAAAAATCCCACACCTCCTGAGTCATTGAATCAATCTTTACCTGCCGACAATTCCGAGTTCATTGTTGACTTGCGGGATAATGAGCACATCCAAGAGGAAACGGAGGAAGGAGCACTTTCTCAACAATCCCATGAGGCTGAACCGGGTTCTAATCCAAGCAACATTCCAGGTGACAATATTCCTCCCACAAATAGTACTGATAATTCTGAGTTAGAAAATAGTATTCTTAATATGCCCATAGCTTGGAGAAAATGAGTTAGATCATGTACTCAGCATCCCATTGGGAACTTTATTTCTTATGATAAGCTATCACCTTCGTTTCGTGCCTTCACTTCTAGCATCACGAAGATACCCATTCCTCGAAATATTCAGGAAGCTTTCAAGTATTCGAAGTGGAAGGCGGCAGTCAATGAGGAAGTTCGGGCTCTGGAAAAGAATGGTACTTGGGCAATTACTGATCTTCCAACAGGTAAGAAACCAGTTGGGTGTAAGTGGATTTTCACAGTAAAGCACAAGGCAGATGGTAATGTAGAACGTTATAAAGCTCGGTTGGTCGCCAAAGGGTTCTCCCAATCCTATGGCATTGACTATTAGGAAACCTTTGCTCTAGTTGCCAAGCTCAACACTGTTTGTGTTCTTTTATCCTTGGCAGCTAATCTCGATTGGTCACTTCACCAACTTGATGTGAAAAATGCCTTCCTCAATGGTGACTTAGAGGAAAAAGTTTACATGGACATTCCTGCTGGACTCGAGACGACATCAAATTTCAACAAAGTTTGCAGACTTCGAAAATCCTTGTATGGTCTCAAACAATCTCCCAGGGCCTGGTTTGAACGGTTCACTAAGGCAGTGAAAGGGTACGGTTTTGTTCAATGTCAATCCGATCATACATTATTTGTGAAGCACTCCCTAGGAGGGAAATTGGCAATTATCATTGTTTATGCGGATGACATAATTTTAACAGGTGATCATGAAGAGGAAATTGGCTTACTTAAAAAATTCCTAACAAAGGAATTTGAGATTAAAGATCTTGGAAACCTTAAGTACTTTCTTGGAATGGAGATTGCTAGGTCAAAGAAAGGTATAGCAGTCTCACAACGAAAATACGTTCTAGACTTACTGAATGAAACAAGGATGCTAGGATGCAAGCCGGCAGAAACTCCTATGGACACAACTATCAAACTGGAAGAAAGTGACGGTAGTGCACCAAGTAATAAAGGGAGATATCAACGTCTTGTGGAAAACTCATTTATCTTTCTCATACAAGGTCGGACATCGGCTTCTCTGTTAGTGTGGTCAGTCAATTCATGAATAATCCAACCGAAAAACACCTGACTGCTGTGACCAGAATATTAAGGTACCTAAAAAGGACACTGGGAAAGGGTCTCTTCTTCCAAAGAACAAGAAATAGAAAAATTGAGATTTTTTCAGATGCAGATTGGGCAGGTTCAGTGACTAATCGAAGATCAACTTCTGGCTATTGTTCATTTGTTTGGGGGAACGCGGTTACATGGCAAAGCAAGAAACAGTCAGTGGTAGCCCGTAGTAGTGCTGAGGCAGAATTTCATGCTATGGCACTAGGTATCTGTGAGGGAATCTGGTTAAATAGGCTGTTAGAAGAATTACGGGTTCCATCTGAGCATCCCATGGTTTTATACTGCGACAACCAAGCCGCCATTAGTATAGCTGAGAATTCGGTTCATCATGATCGAACTAAACACGTGGAGATAGATCGACACTTTATCAAGGAAAAGATTGAAGAAGGAGTTTTTCAAGTCAGCTACACTCCAACAAATTGTCAAAAGGCTGACATTCTCACAAAAGCTCTTGCTCGAGTAAACTTCGAAGATCTGACGGAAAAATTGGGAATGATTAACATCTACAACGTAGCTTGAGGAGGAGTGTTGGAAATCAAGCTATAAAATTGGATTCCTTTGCTTTTGCTTTCGGCTTCTTTTTCTTTTGCTTTCGGTTGCTTTCCTTATTATATTACAATGTGTCATTTGCTTTCCTTATTATATTGCAATGTATCATCATAATGTTTGTAATCACACTCCTATATAATGGAGTCTCTGTGTGGTTCCCATCAATATATTGAAATACAGAGTGTATTATCTCTTTTAATCACTCTCTCAATATTTCTTTTAACTATGTGTAGACGTCCCCGAACGCATCCCGGGGGAAGGGAGTGTGAGTCCCCCCCCCCCCCCCGTTCTGGTTCGATATTGGGTCACTACAGTTCGAAGGACTCAAATGTCATGGTTCTCAATCTTGAATCGAAGAGTCCAAATCCGGCAAATCGTTTTGAAAACTGATTTTTTGAAAGAAGTGCCAAACATGGACTGCTTCGCCAGATACAGAGTCGCCACCTAAATGTTTTTTAATGGGAAATTTAGGAAACCCTGACTCGGTGCCAAAGGCCACGTGTCCGTCATCACCAAAGTTGCCTCGGCTCGGGAACTTGGGTACGATTGGGGAAGGTCACTTCGTGAGCACCCCCGCTCGCCCGGTCAAAGACCGGCCTCTACTAACCATGATATCTTATTTTGAAAACATTGTGAGTTCTTATTCCGGTTATTAGCCTAGGTTACTATGTGATGCGCACAGCATACAAGTATAGACTGAATCGCTTGAATTGGAACAAAACATTTCATGTTTGTTTGTGTGAAAATGGTTTGATGGTGCTACCCGCAGGTAGGCTAAGACGTGGATTTGCCACCCTCGGGTGGGCTTAGAAAACATGATTTTGCCACTATCTAGTGGGCTTAAAACAAGCGTTTGATGAATTGTCCCAATTCAAGTAACTCAACCTCCACCCACAGGCATTCAAGGCAGTTATATCACGTAAGCATTTAGCCTCATGGTAAGCATGCTATTCATGGCAGCACTCACACGCATGCAAGGATGCTAAAGCATAAAACTCACCGAGTACTCCAAGCCAAAACAGAAAACTGATTAGGAATCATGCATGATCCTACATACACAGAATTGCCTAATGCAACACATGCAAAGATGTAAACTATAACAGGCTCGGCTATTCTAAACATGATATATGAAATGCTACAATTAACACGTATTCAATTTGGAATTGAAATACCAATGCAGTTTGTATGATGCGCCGAGCCCGGTGCGTGCAAAACAGATGAATGATGCAAACATGCTGTCATACTATATGCTAATTGAAACATGCCCTATATCTAACCATCGTAAGCGGGTAAATAAAAGGGAGAAAAGACGTGGGGTTGGAAGACATACATCACACTCACCCACACTTATTACAATTATGCCCTCGCGCAGAGGGTCCGAATAAATAATACGGTCCGAATGAAAGAATAATACAGTCCGAATAATATACAAAAATCCTAATTAATTAACAAATTAACTAAGAAAAACTGTAAACTGGCATGCAAGCCAGGGGGCTGCCTTGACTCCGCTCTGGATAATGAGATGATGCATGTTTGGGCTGCTTTGCGCGGAAATCCACGGCGATGCCCCGATCAGCCTCTGTTTGCGATGTTTCTCGAAATGCGTGCCAAGTCCCGAAAAGTCGCTGATTCTTCATTTTGCTGCAACAGAGAGCAGGAAAGGGACATAGCAATGTATTTCACAAATATATGCATGCCTCGATCCTCGTGCCACCAATCACGCATCTCGATGCATGATGGCCGAGGAATCGGATTGCGCAACTCAATATAGGATAAATGCAGATGAATGCTACAACAAAACCTAACTCCATCACGGGTAATCTAGAGTGTCGGTGACTGGGGAATTGAGACCCGTTCCGTCGCTCGGAGTACGAAACGTGCCTCGTTTCCCGTGCCCGGTGCTAACTCCTACCCCGAACACGATGCAATATGCATGATATGTATGAAATGTAGCTAACATGCAATCCTAACATACACAATGCTATGAAAATGAGATGTCTCGGAATGCACACGGGCACGCAAACCGAGGAAATGATCCTAAGGCATAAAATGGCATACGCAATGCAATTGGACTTACACTAACATGAGTAGACCTCAGCCACACTCACATAAGAGGCCGTCGGATAAAAATGAAGTGTCTTGAAATGCGTGCACACGGGCATGCAAACTGAGGCGATGACATAAAGGCATGAGACGGCCTGAAATATGACATACAATGAGACTAAAATGAGATGTCTCGAAATGCGTGCCCACGGGCACACAAATTGAGGTAATGGCATACGGAATGCAATGATGCTAAAACGACATACAGAATGTAAAATGGACTTATACTAATATGAGTGAGCCTCAGCCACACTCACATAAGAAGCCGGTGGATGAAAAATGAGATGCCTCGAAATGCGTGCACACGGGCACGCAAACCGAGGCAATAGTACTAAAGCATGAAATGGCACTCCAAATGCAAATTGGGCTTATACTAACATGAGAGAGCCTCAGCCACACTCACATAAGAGGCCATCGGATAAAAGTGAAGTGCCTCGAAATGCGTGCACACGGGCACGCAAACCGAGGCAATGGTACTAAGGCATGAAATGGCATGGAAATGATATGCAAACATGCAAATGAATTTCAGCACTCACAAATGATGCAAAACAGTCCCGAAAGGTGGGGAAATGACACCAAATGCACGGAATGGTCCCGAAACGCGATATTAAGCACCCGAAATGGCCTACAGCTATACTAAACATGCATGATTGGTACATGACATGCAAAACAGTAGCAAGGCAGCCCCAAAATAGCATTTTTTACAGTACAAGACATGGCGAAATAGTAAGCATAGATAGGACAACAATGGCATACAAGAATGGCTCCACAAGGGAGGCTAGGAAGCAAGTGATACATGCAATGCCCAAACAGCAAAATACCCTTCTACAACACTGAAGAGGGACTAAAAATATGAACATTTACAGTAGAAGACATCCCCCAACTCCGTATGAAAACATGCTAAAAATTCCATGCAAGAACTAGGATACATAAGGCTATAACATGAGGTACCCCAAACATTTATCAAACCAGCAAAGACCCTTAATGAAATATGACAAGAAGGCCAAAATATAGATATTTTCAGTACTGCTCATGGCCGAAAAAAGAATCTAGATAGGCCTAAAAAAGCATGCAAAAGTTGGGGGCCAAAGAGGGGTATAATGGCAAGTATAACATGGAGACCCCCAAAAAGATTGATCCCTTCTACAATGTTGTAGAGGGACTCAAAATAAGCTTACTCACAGTTCATGACATGCTCCAAAACAATTTACATATAGGCCAAACAAATCATGCAAATTTACGGTAAATAGGAGAGATTATTAAGTAAGTGTAAGATAGAGGACCCAAACAGGATTGAGCCCTTCTTAAATTTTGAAGAGGGGCTCAAAATAGGCCTACTTACAGTTTACATTATGCTCGGAAACAGATCACTCATAGGCTAGAAATTTCATGCAAAAAAATGGCATATAAGATGATATTGAAGCAAGTGCCAAATGGAGGGCTCAAACAGGGTTGAGCCCTTAAACAAACATGAAGATAAGCTCAAAAGAGTGACCCTTTCAGTTCTTGTCGGAGCCCAAAACAGTAAGAAAATAGGCCTAAGAAATGGAGCAAGAAAGTGCTACAAAAGAGGGAAATGGACACTTACCCTTGAAGACCACACTTTTGTTACCTCTTGGCCAAGGAATGTTTCTTCTAAGCCTCTGAAAAACCTCTCCTTGCTGCTGGAAATGGAGTGGTGATGGTGGTGCTTGATGATGATGAAGAAATGGTACCAAAACTTGAGATTTTTGGGAGAAATAGAAGGAGATATGTGTATGTATCCTCCAAGCAAGTGTTCTAAGCCTTCAAAGAGAGCCAAAGTTGCTGTATGGATGCAAGGAAGGAGAAGCCATTGAGGGAAAGTGTCTAGAGCTTAGGGATTCAGTTCCCTCCTTATGATAAAACAGAGGTACCTGCCAAAAATAAACAAAAACCGATGCAAAACGAATGCTCGGGGGCCAAAACACGCAGTTCAGGGTCCCGAAAATAGGCTGTTAAGCACCGAAAGTAGCATTCGGCCACGAAGTGGGTCTCTCAGCCCCCAGTGTCCCTCGAAAGGGAGTAAATAAGATGTATGCCAAAAACCGGAGGAATCGGAGATGGTCAGACGGTCCCGAACCGAAGCACACGGCCTGACGGCTCCGAAAACCGGGAACCGGGCTCCGAAATGGGCAAAATGGCCTATGGCCATGAAAAGTAGCCCATGGCCACTGAGAGATGGTCTACGGGACCTCTCCCTCCCCTCAGGAAAGAAAACAGAGAAAACCGAGTCCGGTTCGCAAACCGAGGCAAGGCACAGAAGAGAATTCGGAAGTCTGGAGGCAGGGCGCACGGCCGCGACTCTGAGACTTCTGAACGAGCACAATATGCAACATCACCGAGCGCTCAATTGGTGACGTCTGAGTCTTAAGGTCGGTCAAAAATGGGGTGTCTACACTATGCATCCAGGAATTGTCACTGGCCCCATTTTAGTTGGAATTCCTGACAACGTGATCACTTTCGAAGAATTAGTTGGGAGATTTACACTAATTGGAAAAGAATCGAAGTTTCCAGAATGCATTGACAGATAGATGCTATCAACCATTAAGTCAAACCCACAAGGATTTGCCAATTCCACTAACACCTGGACTGGTTCTCCAACAACCCAAATCAGCTCATGCTTACTGCTATGATTTGGCTCTCCCTTGCTGAATGGTGTATAAATAAAAGGCCCTGAGGGAGCAGATCCTGCCCACCAATCTTCTCTAGCTGGATTGCTTTTTATGATGTCCATTTGTGAGGGATAGAGTGGAAAGGAATGAAACCTGGAAGCATTTAAAAAGTTGACAACACAAATAGGTGAAAGTTTTTGAAAAGTAAACGTGAAAAAGTATAGGAGGGATCCAACAATGATTTTTTTTTTTTTGGTTGGGGAGGGGGGGGGCTGGGTGATCAATGTCGTCTTTTTTTTTTTTTTTGACACAATCACCAAGGGTTCCATCCAACTAGGCTGCCCCAGTTTGTTCAATGTCCTTGGTTATATGTTTAGCCAATTGAAGACATTTAGCATCTTATAATTTTATCTTGCCAAGGAATATGTAATGACAGAACCGTAATAAGCACAGAAGAAAACTTGATTCTTGCTCAATACTAGAGAAGTATTAAACCTACAGTACAAATACCTTATAAAAGGTGAGGCAAGATCAGCGCAGCGAGTTCCTTAAGGGAGTCTATCAGCAGAATTTGTAAGTTCACTTGCAAGATTATTTTGCCCAGGAGGAGTAATTAGAGGATAATAAGATCGAAGCAAGCGTGCTGCTGCACTCCATGCAGCAAGAGGATCTCCAGGACGGACAGCAGACACCAGTATCTCTCTTAGAATAACCATCTGTAGGGTGCTCCATTGGGACTCAAAATGTGAGACTATAGAGTGATGATGCGTTTTCCCACTATCAACATGAGTGGATACAATTTCCTTAAATAAAGAAAGAACAGACACAAATTCAGAATGTGGAATAATTAACTGAAAACAGTATAGAACCTGTTGATCTATGACACCATGTCAGTTCTAACCAGACCATCCACTGCAAAGCTTCTCTGTCAAATTTGGAGTTCTGACCAATATTGAACTTAATTCAATCTGTGAATGGAAACTAACAACTTCACAAGAGGTCATGCTGTGTACTATGAGAAAAAGGATTTTAATTTTTTGGTGGGGATGGAAAGGAAACATTACAGTTTTCAATTGTTAATTATTATTTTTTTTACCATGTGCACTATGAAATGTTAAAAATTCTTATTCTTACATTTGCAACAATACCTTTTTGTTGTCATTCAAGAAATCAAATGTATAAGCATACTATAATCTCCTACCTAAAATCCATCAGGACCTTGCTCTAGAGAAAGTGGTAAGGGAATACATGAATAGAATTTAGCATATGCACATCAGCATGGTACCTTATTTGAGTAAGTAGAAGCTGATGCAGCATTTTGTTTGTAAATAAAAGGACAATGTTCATTTTTCCTAGCTTTTCAAAGGCAAGCTCCCAAATGTGAAAAGTTCATCCCAAATGCAAAAATTAATGGCAGTAGTCACATAATCATATATGCCAAACCATATTTTTAAAACTCACAATGTGGTTAGGCATTGTCTTTGCTATTTTCTGGGTTATATGGTTGGAGAGAAATGTTCAAATTTTTTAAGACAAGGAAGTAAGTGTAGAGGCTTTGTGGGATAGGACTGAATATTTGGCTTCTTTTTGGGCATTTGTATCTCCTCCTTTTAAAGGAGTCCCTTTGTTTTTGATCTCTAGGGATTGGGCTGCTGTTTTCCATTCTTAGAGTTTAGAGTTTTGCGATTGGTTTGGCTTTTTCTTCTTCTTTTTTTCTTTCCTTGTAAGAGGACTTCTTGTCCTCTCTCTCTTTCCCGTTTTAATAAAATTTTGTTGTTATTCAAAAAAAAAAAAAAAAAAAAAAGAGAACTCCTAGCAATAGATGCTCTACTTTGAACACGATATGCTTTTGTGGTCATTGCCAACACTTGCAAGCAAGGAAGCACGGGTGCGGGTACGAGTACGGTACGGGTGCGGGTGTGGGTACGCCGATACGGCAAAATTCAAAAAAAGTATGATACGGGTACGGCTGCGGTACGCATATATATATATAGATATATTTTTATATATAATTATGGTTAAAGGATTCAACCTACAAATTAAAATTAAATATCAAAACTAAAAAGAGAACTACTCATTTTCCTATAATTTAAAATCATTAAGCGTTAAAAATAATATTTGTGAAATCTCTCACTTTGACATGTTACCCACTGTGAATTTGTGATCAAAATTTATTTTTAAAATCTTTCTTTTTGCTTATCAATTTGCTATTTTTATAGGGTGAGACCAAATTCTCAATTGAGGCAGATTGTCAATTGCAATTTGCATAATACATAAAATTGCATCATTCCCAACCACTACTAATCAACTAAAACCATATCAATTTTTTATGTTTTGTGCATAAATTTTAAAAATTTGTTATAATTAAAGATTTTATAAAGAAATTCTAGGAGGATTTGAAGCAAAAGTATAATGCATAGTCATACACATAACTGCTCTTTATAAGCCTTGTTATTTTTATTTTTTTTTTGTTGAAATTGCTTTTTAAAAACATCAAAATCATTTACTAATATGCTTATACAATTCATACAAATAGATAGGACAACGGAGAAACATCAAAATTGCTGATCTGCAAGGGCACCAAAAAATAAATAAAAAATAAATAAATTGCTGATTTGCAAGGGCAAAAAATAAAAATAAAAATAAAAAAAGGGCCCCGGCGTACCCATGGCGTACCTACGCCGTACCCGAATGAACCAAACGTACCGGACCCCTTTTGCCGTACCCGGTACGCGTACCCACGTCGCACCTGAATGAACCAAACGTACCGGACCCCCTTTTGCCGTACTGGTACACGTACCCACGTCGTACCTATGCATACTCGCACCCGGTAAGTACCCGGTACTCGTACGGCACGATTTTTGGAGTACCCGTGCTTCATATCTTGCAAGGCACTGATAGCGGCCAGTCTATTTTCTTGTTGCAAATACAGCTGAGCTACCTGCCTTGAAAAAAAGGCAGCTTTCTAGTGATAGTCTAGAGTTCCAAAAAGACGAGCTACTTCAACATACAGTATTAGTCAGTCACTGGCGTCAATCAAAGATTTTGCTCCATCAGCAGCAGCTGTCAACAACTCCACTACATCCTTGGCCAGCTTACGTCTATCAATAAACAAAATATTTTAAGTGAAAAACCAATTTTAGAAATCACAGTAATATAGAAATCCTTAGCTTATAACTGCATTTCAACCTTCTACATTGTTCCCTAACCCAAGGAATAAAGACACATCTATGGGGATCCTGACCCATAATTGAAGTGAAGGCTGCGTAATTGACTAGTTCAGTGATGTCTAACAATTATAGAATAATGGCAATAGGAATTAATGAAAAGTCGATAACATACTGCAGAGATGAAATGAAAATTTTACAGAATGTGATCTGGCAAGTGTAGTCTGTTATACGGTACCTGAAATTCACTGGTACCAAGGTCCAATTTAAATCCAAACTTTCCATATTGCTGGTCATCTTTAACTCTCAAAATTTTTTAAATGCCAATGTGATCATTTGAGCTTCACTGAATTTTAGCTGAAGTTTAAAATAATTTTCCAAACTTCCAGCTAAAATTATTAAAATATTGAAATGACCTTGTTTACCGAAATGTGATCCAAAGTTTGACAAAAATCCAATCCAGAATTTGGGTCTAAAATTCACTTAATTTACGTAGATCTTAAAATATTAACTAAATTTACAAGCATTAAAATATGATGGCAGGTAGAAGTATTAAAATCTAATGTCTTTTTTCTATCTTTTTTGCCAAAAAATTAACATTTGTACAATTCAAACCTTGATAAAATGTAGAATAAAATGATGCAAGCAGCATTGTATAAATAATATAGCCTCATTAATTTATACTTATATATTGATTGCACATTTTGATCAAGAGATTCCGGGATATCATCCCAATTCTACAAGCTAAATGTATTCAAGTACAATAGTATGTTGCAGTCATCACCATAGAAGACAGGTTAAACAAGCCTACCTGCAGAGAAATCTTGCCAACTTCAAAGTAGCCTTGAGTTCAAAGCATAGGGGAGATACTCTGCATGCCAAATAATTACAAAGATAACCATCAAGAGGGTTATATATATTATGAAGTGAATAAACATGAAAAGACAATAAATAATAAGCATTAAATAAATCTCAAAAAATAACATTAAGCCATTGGAAGTTTTTGTTATCTAAATAATAGTATTCTTCAAACTTATATAGCTTAAATTACATAATTAACCAACATTTTTTTGAATTGACAACCAAGAAAAATTTATTAATAACCAGAGGAAAATTAGAAAATAATACAAAAAATGTAGAAGGGCACAAGCTACACATTTCCAAAGAGCCCGCACTTTATCACTTGAACCAAAGCCTCTCCAATCAATACATATGAACACAAGAAGAAGGTGCAACCCAATCCAACTTCGCCAAACAAATCACCGTCCACCATAATTATAAAACTATGGGACAATGCATGAACAAATGATCAATACTCTCCTCGGCCCCATTTACACCTGACACACCATGGGTGTAATAAGAAATTCAGCCTTCTTTTCTAAACCATGTCATTGGTACTAAGTTTCTAGTGAGCCATGGTCCATACAAACACTTTAACCTTAAGGGAGAGGAGACCCACGCACTTCACATCAACTTGTGAGGGACAAAATCATCAATAATTTTATCAAAAAATTACTTGCAAGAAAAATGTCACCAAGTCTGTACCCTTTAATCAATAATGCATTGGATAATGAGAGATACCAACAAAGCAAATTAATTGGCCTCATGATCATTTATATTTCTAAAAAACTAAAAATTCTAAGAAATCATATTAGAAAGAGAGGAGATTATAATGATCCATGGAAAGGTCCTCATTGAGCATCATAGACATCAACTTCACATAAGAAGGTACTAGTCAGCTTAAAGTCTAGAACTACATACAAAGGGAAAGAAATTGAGTGTTCTGTTGTGACGTCTTACCACCACGTAGACCACCATAGATAAATATCAGGTCACCAATAGCAGCGGCAGCATGCCTACAACGTCTCATCAGTTCAACTGCAGCATCTCCACTGGCAACATCAGCACTGTATATGCCTGTCCTGGAGTAGTAACAACAGACTTTGTATCACACTAGACTCCTGCCGCAGTATCTAGAACTACACACAGAAACATGACAAATCTGAGAAAAAGACTTAAGTGTAGATTTTGTACACCAACAATTTCAACACATTTGCTGGATTACAGGGAAAAAGAAAATAAAGGAAAATACCTGCAACACTTGATGAGTCTTCCACCATGCGTCCACCACCAAGTGCACCACCAGACACATGGAGCCTTGCATTTAACAAAACCTACAGGAGCATAGCACATCTCAATGACTGGTTTCTAGATACCAAATAGGAGAGAGGGAAATGTTAACTAACAGTGGGGTCTTTTTCTTTTCTTTTCTCTTTTTTTTTTTTTTTTTTTTTTTTTTTTTTTTTTTTTTTTTTTTTTGGTTGGGAGCTTAAAAGAAAAACTCACCGCTGCATGTTGATATCTAGGAAATGGTGAGACACCAGGAGCAATTGCCCATTCCCACCGACCATCTCTATGTTTTGCAAGTCCATATGCACTGGCTAGTGGCTGAAAAAATCATTAAGAGAGGATGTAACAAGTCAAACATGTATGACAATGGAAGAGGTGTATCTTGACCTTAATAGGGAGAAGGAATCATATAGACAAAATTGTACAATAATATTCATAGCAGATACAGCAGTAATCAAGAAAAACATACTAGCATGAACCTCTACACACACACACAACTAAATATATATGCATGAATTAGACATCATCATAATAAAAATAGAAACGATGAATTCAAAACACAAAAGTTACATCTCAACCACACAAAATAGAAATGATGCCATGTACACCTACCCTATGAGCTCCACCTAAAAAGAACCTTCAATTATTCAAGATACTACTCATTTTCCCCTTTCTAGAGCCTTCAATTATCAAGATGTTACTCATTATTATTATTATTGCTTATTCACATGAATGGATACAAAAAGAAATAAATCGAACTAAATATGAGTTTGAGACCAAATCGAACTATAGCAGTAAATTTTACCTGGCAGAAGAAATTGATCCAAATCAAAATTTGGCCTACTGAGTGTGGAGGAAGGACAAAGAAGAGTGTGTAAAGCCCTCATGAATGTATCAACTAAGATAAGATACAAGCCAATAAGGATCTGGTTAAAAAACTGATGAACAAATTAAATTTTTTAAAAAGATTCGTGTATTTCCTCAGCGTACTAATATTCAATACTCTATGCATTTAGCTATGTGAATCGAATTCAAATTCAAAAACGAGAGAGAAAGATATCAGTGGCAAGTAATTCATCATTTAATTCAAGATCTAATTTACTTCTGAGCTTCATCAAACTAAATTGAAATTGAGAGAGCTTGAAATCAAAATTAAACAGAGCAATATAGAAATCAACTACGACTAAAACATGTAACAAAGAAGAATTCAAAGCAGAACAACAAGATTATAAACTAGAAAAATCATTCAAAGATTAACCAAATTATGCTCTGTTTGGTTGCTAAGAAAATGTAACAAAGACACGGGAAAACAAACATATATTTTATCCCAATTGAGGTGAGCTTAAGTTTTCTAGCCAAACAAACATAAAAGCATAATACTAAAAGTTTGAAATTCTACAAACAAGAGGTTCAAAAACTAAAAGAAATTTAGCAAACAATCTAGAGAAATGTTCAGATCAAGTTTTAAAGCCAAAGCAAATCAAGATTTAATAATTTAAAAAAATAAAAAAATAAAATGAATCTTCGAATCAAAAAGATGTTTCGAAATCAGAATCTACACTACATTGATAAAAATAAAGATATAGGGATTCCAGAGATAGAGAGTTGGATTCATACATAGAAATTAGGCTTACCGATTATGAATCAATCCAAATTTTCATCAACAGCAGATCGAAATCTTCAAATCTTCATTAACAATCGATCAAAATCTTCATATCTTCATCAAAGTGAGAGTCGAGTGAGAGACAGTGAAGAGTGGAGAGTGGATAATGAGATTCGAGCGAGAGAGAGTGGAGATTTGAGTGAGAGTGAGAGAGGAGAATTTGAGAGATTAACAGTATGATTTGTGAGATTTTGAGAGAGAGAGAGAGAGAGAGAGAGAGAGAGAGAGAGAGAGAGAGTTGGGAAATAAGAGTGAAAGGGGATAGGGCAAGTTTTACATGATTTGGGGGGTTTTTTTTGTTTTCAGTTAAGAACATGATTTTGGGGGTTAAGTAAAACGGGATTATGATGTAAAAAGTGATTTTTTGCGCTAGTAAAATAATCAGTCGCAAAAAAATAGACGCAAAAAATTATATTTCTAGTAGCGTGGCTACAGAAGCAGCAAACCCCTGATACTGAACCTTCAGTCATTAACTAGGTTCACCCAATAACAATGAAAAAAATGATTTCCCACAAGAAGGCAATAGGCCCCTGCTTTTCATCAGGTTAATACAATCTAAAGACAACACAAAGCTGATTGCTAAATTTCTACTTGTTTAAAGAAGAAATGCTGCTAGAAGAAGAGGAAATAGGACTCAAGTTTAAGAAAAAATCCTCTCTTAAACAATCTGTTCAAAAGCCAGAACTTTTTTATTATTATTATATTGTAAAAAAAATTATTTCAAATTTTTTTTTTTTTGGGATCAGCAATAAAAGAAAAATTTTATCAAAAAGGAGAAAAGAGAAGTACAAAGAAGGACAAGAGGTCCTCAAAAGCAAAAACCAAAAAATCTATGAAGGAAAAAACAAGAAGTCCTCAAAAAATTTTTATTTCAATTTACTATCCAATTAAGGAAAAACCAGTGGTATACAAATCAATTGTCACTAACAATTTAAGAAACATATATTGAGATTTTCATCATCAATTTAAGAAATAGAAAGTTTCCATATTGTTGAAAATTCAAAAGATTCTCTAATTAATGGACAAAATTTGAAAGGTATTGCCATATTAATAATTAAAATTAAAAAAGAAAAAAAAATTGATGAGAACCAATAATATGACACATAGATTTTTACATTATAAAAATTCAAAAATTTGAGAAAAATAGATTGAAGTTTTCATCAATAAAGAACTTACAACGTCTTTGCTTATATTATATAATGATTCCCAATTGTCTAGTAGTTCTAGTTTTAAGATGTAAACTGTAGCAACTCTTTATCATAAAATGTATGCTCTTAGTTGTAATCATCTAATCATTTTTATTTTATTTTTTTGGGAAAATATTTATCAAATAATTAGAGTTTATACTCCTACTCTTTTTGGAATTGGAAACAAAAGCTAATTTCCCATTGGTCTGTGTTGAAATTTGCACCAATTAGTCACAACATCAACAATAATCAACACATTAATTGTATTTTAACTAAGCACATTTGTCAATAAACATGGCATTCAAACTACAAAAGCTAACAAATTGAAATCAATTCCCAAACAGTAAACAAAAAGCTAACAAAGAGTAGTTCAATACAAATCTAAACAAGATCAAAACCAGAACAAACGTGTAAACAAATAGATTAGAACTTACCTCCAATGAGAAAGTTAGGGTTTCTTTTTTCGAAGGAGTTGATTTTTCCACTGCGGCCGATCAATGATTGGATCAGTCGAGAACCTAAAAATAAAATAAGGATGATTATTCACTCAATAAATAGAGATACATATATAAATTCATATATATACTTGTATAGAGAGATTTGTAAGAGAAGAAAAATTATCTAAAAAAAGGTCAGATAATGTGTACGCAGATATAGAGAGATCGAGATTGTACGAGACAGAGATAGAGATCAAGAGAGAGATTGAGAGATCGAGAGAGAGATCGAGGGAGAGATTGAAAGATCGAGAGAGACAGATATTCATACTGGTGTTCTTCAGACGACGAGAGGAAAAAATATTATGTGTTTCCGAAATAATGTTCTATTTTACTTATTAGTTGACACATTTTATGTTGTTTCTTAAAATATTAATGCAAAAGTGATTTGTCATGTTATTTAGATGAGTATTGCTATTTAGATTAAAAAATTAGACCCACTTTTTAAACTCAATGATGTGGCATTATATTAAAATATCTAGGTCAATTCTCTTTCTCATTTATTCTCTAATCATTAATCAATCATCTTATTGATACATTACTCGGTCTAGAAATAGGTCTATAAAGTGGGTTTATATCATTTTTCTATGATTAATAGCTATCAATTTGCATTACTTAAAGTTGAGTAAAACAACCAACGGGGATTGGTTAAGTTGGTAAGGGTCGGACTCTTCGTCTTTAAGACTTAGGTTCGATTCCCACTACTACCAATAGTCCTCCTTGTTGGCTTGCCCTAACCCTAGACTGAGATAGCCTTCCCCTCACCTAAACTTTTTTATACCAAAAAATTTTTTTTTTGAGTAAAACAATTATATCATGTCACTTTGTTGAGTGAAATAATTACATCATTAATTGTGTCTGAAAATTTTGGTATGATTAGAATTTTCATTAAAATTTCCATATCATCATGCAACACTTTCTCTCATCTTTTTTCTAATTATCAACCAATCATATCATTTAAACATAATGAGTCTAGAAATTGTACTTGTATATCATTTTTCATTTATTTCACTAATATCAAATTAGCATTCCGCAAAAAACTTGGAATTAACCATTTTGATGAAAAACAAAGGTACAAGAGGCAAACTAGGAGCTCTACAACAAACAGAAAGCAGCCGAAGCAATTCTGTACGAGAAAGAGAAAGAAGCCCAGGCCCAAAAAGCCACGACTGAGGTTGCTTTCTATGCCTGCCAATAACTCACTGATGGAGAATTATATCCTAATCAAAAAGAAGCTACAGGGCTTGTAGCGCTCACACAAGCCCAAGGGGTTTATATACGCACGCTTTTGGACGCATTGGGAGGGAATTACAATGCTCTTAGAGATTTCTTGATGGTTAACGGTAGGATGTTTTAGGAGATTGCCAAGATTAATGGTGAGGCGGTTCGTGGGTTGCAACCTAAAACTAGTATTTGGACTAATGGTGGTGGCTGTGAGGGTGGTAATGGTGGTGCTATGAAGGAGGTTGCTGTTGTTTCTAGGATGTTGCCACCATTGTTTAAGACTGTTCATGAGCAAATTGGAATGTTGCCACCAGCATGGATGGGTGCCTTGCCTGACTCCAATAATGTGAACTAATGACTCATGCATAAGATGGAGATTCTTTGTAGTTGGTAAATTGGGCCTCCATGGGTTGTCATATGAACTGAACCATTCAACTTTTAAGAACTTTTGAGTAGATAATTTATGTAAAAAAAATTAGATTGATCAAATAATCGTAATCACGTGATGATATCACGTGATGTTTTCAAAATTATACTTTCCATGCATTTTTTTGAAAATAAATATGAACCAATCATGTGATTATAATTATTTGATCAACCTGATTTGGCATGGATAATCTGTTAGAGAGCCTTAGAAGATAAACGATTTAGATAATGAGGTGATCCTGTGGTGAGCTCATAGAGGCCCCACTCTAGTTATAGCGACCCCGGTCTTTTCCTATTTTATTACTGTATCCGGACTTAGGTTCCATGGATCCTATCATTGTATAATTGTTGCTGTCGTCCTTTATTTTCTCATTTGAGTTATAGGATGTGTTGGGCAGGTTTGTTTCAGGTTAGTTGGGTCCGGAAACCAAGTGTTGCTGTCCAGTTTTTGGGTTGGTCGCTCGAGCGAGGGTTGAGTTTTGTCTCTGGTGGCTTGAGCCAGGGTTTCTTCGCTCGAGCGAGAGGTTGCGTCTAGTATAGACCTAAAAGCAGTGTTTCTTCGCTCGAGCGAGCGAGGTGTATGTTTTCGAGTTCTTCGCTCGAGCGAGCATTCTGTCGCTCGAGCATGCTTCTGGATTGCAGACCTGAAGCATTGCATTCTTGGCTCGAGCGAGATTTTCTTCGCTTGAGCGAGCGTTTCTTGTGTCTGGTCGCTCGAGCGACCATGTCTTCGCTCGAGCGAGCTTGTCCAGTTTAAATAGGCAGCAGCAGGATTTTAAACAGTTTTACATCCTCTTTTTGATCCCAAACCCTAGTTCCGAGTTTTCTCTCTCCCTACTCACCTTTTCTCTTAGGTTTGATCTACTTAGAGTGTGTTTCTACCCTAGATCCTTTATTAAAAAGATAGTGTAGGTCGAGGGCTTCAGTTTAATCTGAACAATCTTGGTTTTGGAGCACTTTGGAGTTTGGGTCATCATCTCCGTCTTCTAATTTTTGGGTTATTTCTTCGAGGTAGGGATTTCCTACTCCATCTTATAAGTTTTGTTCTAAGTTTTGGTACTTTAATATGGTGGGGGTATTTTGGTAATTTTGGGAAAAACCGTAGTTGTTTTAATGAATTGATTTCTACAATTAATTTGAGGAACATTGGGAATATTTGTTGAATTCATGGAATTGGGGATTTATAAGTTTAAATGGTGTAGTTGGATTATTTAACCACTCTCCTATTTACATGTTGAGATTATTATTATTATTATATTTTATTTCTTGTTTAGAAATAACTGTTTTGGGCTATCGGTGGAGGATAGTCATGATTGTTGTAGACATTGCATGTGGATTATGGCAAACTGGAACTAATCACATTGGCTAAATCATTAATTTTGACTATTGAATTAATACAGAAAAATACATGTATTGGTTGAGCATTGCATATGCATATTGTGTGGGAGGAGATAGGGGATGTACTCCACGGTTTAGGGGAAGATAGGGGATGGACCTCTAAACCAGATTTTGTTTGGGAGGAGATAGGGGATGGACTCCATTAGCATCACTTTTATGTGTGCTTATTTATATTGAAGTGTTTTATTGATACAGCACTAAAATGTGTATCAATCTGGAAGTATGAAGTGTTTTGATATGAGCCTGAGTCTCAGTTGTGTTGTTGATATTGGAAGTAATGTGAATATGCTATATCGTTCACAGTTGTAAGTTTGGCCAGGTTCTGAGCCATATTGATAATAATGGATATTGATAAGTGTCATAGACATTAGTGTCTTAAGATTGTATATTGACATAATTGATTATCATGGTTAACCATCTATTGAATGCTATTGCTTTATTCAATGCTTATAATTGGTTTAGTATATTTCTACTGGGCTGTGGCTCACCCTATAAGGGAACATCATTTTCAGGTCCAGGTGATTCGCTACCTCCAAGGACTTAGCTTGGAAGGAACCGGATTTTGAAGCCTTGTTTCAAGTTATTTGTTTTTATTTGACTTACATGTAAACATTCAAGCCTAGGGCTTTATTTGTATTTGAGTTAGAACTCATAATTTTGTGTCCAAGTGTTGGCTTGGCAAGTTGTAAGCCCGTAGGGCATTTATTTTGATGTTACATGTAATGTCTTATTTTAGTAATACTCTGATGAATGAATTGTGGTTTATTTACTTGAGTAATGCATCTCATTATTGTGTATGTTATGGGTTATTTTTTAGGGCGTGACACTAGTTGTGATTTCCAGCCGGAAAGAATCTCCGTACTTACGGACTTGGCATTGTGATGTGGATTAGGAGGTTAAAAGATTAAAAATATTTATTTTATGATAAATATCATTTTAACATATAAATATCAAATTTTATATAAAAATTTCATACAATTTGATTTGACAAATTTTGGTCATATTAATGAAACACACCACATTTTGGGCTTAGGATGTCAATTTTTTTTTTTTTTTTTTGAATGTGGGATGTGAAATTTGAATCTAAATTTTTGTATTTACTTTACATTTTCTTGAAGAAGTTGAAATATATAATCGTATGGACACCATTCTATGTGTTCTTATGTTTGTGTTTAGTTATGTTTCTTTTGATCAAAAGAATTATATGTACATTTGTTCGTTTCAAATAAATACAGTGTATGATAAAAATATTAATAAATTTGAAATTATTCACTTTGTTTGTAGTGATGCACCTTTTAAAAAGATGTACACTATAAACAAATTATATTTTTTATGATAAAAATTATGATTATCTGTAATGTATGTTATGATATTTTGTGATAAAATTATGAATAATGAATTTATGATGTGCAGCCTAAAGTTAGGGATGACAATGTTATGATACTTTGTCATTTTTGTTATGATACTTTGTAATTTTTATTATGACATTTTATAGTGAAAAAAATGTGTAAAAAGTATATAAGGTGTAATTTCTTGGAAGTTTGTTTGAAGTTTGATAGAGAACTTGTAAAGAGAGAAATTTTGTGACTTGACAAAATATAAACATACACAGAAATATACATATTCCACTCCCAATACTCTTATGTATCTTTAGGAGATGATGATAGCATTGAAGCCTATTGAGAGTTGCACAAGCTAACATAAGTAAACAAATTGTGTTCTTTAATGCAATTCTAAATTTCATGATTGATATTAGAGATGCTCAGAGTCACACCAACAACTCATGAATCAAGTTTTTTAAATTTGACGAGTGTACTTAAGTTAATGTGTTAAAAAATGGCAAATAATTTGTTTAGTCAAAAAGGGAGAAGAACTCCCTTCATTTAAAACAGGTTATCAACCAAAAATACTCAATGGGGAAATATTCAGTTTCTGAATAAATGGAAACGAAAAAAAAAAAAAAAAAAGTCTAGCATTTAGAAGTATTCTCGAACTATGAAGTTATTAGAGGAAAATCTCATTCTAAAATTTGAAGGAAGAAAATGCTTCAGTGTATCATTTAGTGTAAGAATTCCTATAGAAGAGAAATATAATGAACAAAGATTCACATAAAAATATGAAGACTATGAAAGTATAGGACACTGTGGTCTTTAGAATAAGAATTTAAAACCACTAGAGATGTAAAAAGACTTGAATATTTAATCCAAATGACTCAAACTTTGAATCAAGAAGAAAATGTAATAGTTAGTAATTGTCGTGAGAAATAGAGATCCAATCGATGGAGTTGCCAGCTAATTTTTTCTCAAAGTACCACTAGGAAACCCAATATAATCCTAAAACAGAAGAAAAAAAACAAAAACAAAAACTTGACTTCATAGATAAAACACAAGATACAACCAAGGAAAATACAATTGGAGTCAAAGTTACAAATTAGGAAGGTGTGAGGCACCCATCTTGCCCAACTGATAAGTTATCCTTTAGTCAATTTCATTAGGTCAATTAGATAAATTTGTTGGACCTGAATATGCAAGATGACTTCACTCAATTTCATTGGTTCAATTAGTTAAATTAGTGTCTCGCAAAAAAAAAAAAAAAAAAAACCAAAACAAAAAAAAAAAAAAGAAAAGAAAGAAACTAACAACTATAATGATCCCAATCAAACACTAGACTACCATGAAAATTAACAAGCATGCAATCATGGCAGAAAACAAGACAAAACATGATTAATGCATGACAATCCTAAACTAAACATGAGACAATGACATGATCGAGACAAACCAGCAACTATGACAACGAAACAGAAACATCAAACGATCTCTCAGAAAATTATGAAAATTTTATGAGACACAAATATATGTGATTAACTTACAACTCCATAATTAAGGGGGTCCTCAACTTTCGCTTTATGTTAGAATTGAATCTAAACATTCTCCCATTGTTCTTGATGAAGTAGGAGAAAAATCAACAATAAAACGATCTTTGGAGTTTGAAGCTATGTGGTCCAAAGATCCAAAGAGTCATTGGGAGTTGCAGAAAGCATGAAACTCCAGAACAAAAAGGGGTCTCCAACTTTCACACTAGGTTAGACGTAGGGGTGAAATTGGTACAATTTGCCCATAATATAAATCAATTGTGACCGATCAAGGGAGAGAACCAAACCGACTGAAATCTACATGGTCAGTAAGTGTATTCAATTTGTCATTGTTTGACAAAATCAGAGCAAACGATATATAAAAGCCAAAACTAGAACACAAAATAAAACCATAACTCCTTTACATGACACTCATTTACTTGGAAAAAACAAAGAGTAAAGGTACCAATATTCAAGAATGGTTGGATAGGGTCCAGCTAATGCAAAATCTTGGTTTTACATTTTCCCAAATGCTCTTATTTGTCATTTACCAACTAATGAATCTAATAATTATCACATTGTTCTAGATAAAGTACAAGAAAAATTATCCATAAAACGAACTTTTAAGTTTGAAGCTATGTGAATTATAGATCTAGAGACCCATTGGGTGTTACAAGAAGCATGCAATTTGAGAATTTAGGATTCCCAACTTTTACATTGTGTTAGGAGTAGGGGAGAAATCAATGTAGTTTGGCGGAGGTCTAGGTGATTTCTCCACCACACAGAAGCTTTTAAGTAACAAAAACAAAAATCCAAAATAAAAATAAAAATAAAAAAAGAAACAAAAAGAAAAGAAAAGAAAAATTGTAACACAAAATAAAACCATAATAATTACTTTACAAGTAACTCCTCTACTTGGATAAATTGGTGAGCACAGTGTATCAATAATCAGGAAAGGTTATAAAGGTTAGATGGGGACCTGGCTAATGCATATTGCATGTCCATTCTCCCAAACTCTCTTGTCCTATCATTTACCAAATATTGAATCTGATCATTGTCTCATTGTCCTAAATAATGTAGGACAAAAATTAGCCATAAAAATGATCTTCTAAGTTTAAAGCAATATGGGCCAAAGATTGAGAGAGCCCATCGGGTATTGCAAGAATGATGCAAGTCGAGAATATAGGGTCCACTTTCACGCTGTGTTAGAAGTAGGGGTGAAAATAAGTGCAGTTTGGTCGAGGTCTAGGGTGGGGTTTCCCCACCAAACCAAAGATTTTGGTTTGACATTTACATAAATTTATCCTAGTTGGGGAAGAGAACTAAGCCGACATTGTGAAAATTTGAAAACGATTCGGTCTATCAGTGTATTCAGTTTGCATTGTTCAATAAAGTCAAGGCAAACTATATACAGAACACAATAAGTGAACCTGACCAATCAGGGGAGATCAAGTAAGACAACCAAGCCAACCTTGCAGAATTTTGAAATGGTTCGGTTGGTCGGTGTATTCGATTTGCCATTATATTATATAACAAAAAAAATTAGGAGAAGCCATATACAGAATATAATAAGCCAGCATTGAAAAAAATATAAATTGGAATGTAAAATAAAAGCAAACCGAAGCTTTTGATTTGATATTTACATAAATCAATTTTGACTGGTGAAGAGAGACACCCAAGTTGACCGTGCAGAATTTTGAAACTATTCGATTGGTTGGTGTATTCGGTTTCCCATTTTATTAAACAAAATTAGGGGAAACTATATATAAAACATAATACGTCAGCGTTGAAAAAAATAAAAATTGGAAAGTAAAATAAAAGCAAACCGAAACTTTTGATTTGAAATTCAAGTAAATCAGTCATGACTAGTCAAAGGGACAACCAAATTGATCGTGCACAGTTTTGAAATGATTCGGATGGTTCATGTATTCGGTTTGCCATTATTAAACAAAATTAGTGCAACCATATACAAAAACATAATACATTAGCGTTGAAAAATATTCAAAATCTAAATAAATAAATAAATAAAAAGAAAAAGAAAATTGGTACACAATAAAGCTAAACCGAAATTTTCAATATGACATTTACATAAATCGATTCTAACCAATCAAGGGAGATCAAGGCAGACAACCAAGCCAGCTGTGCAGAATTTTGAAACCGTTCGGTTGGTTGGTGTTTTTGTTTTGCCATTATATATTAAACAAAATTAGGAGAATCCATATACAAAACATAATAAGCCAAAGTAGAAATATATATATATATATATATAAATTCGAACGTAAAAGAAAAGCAAATCGAAGCTTTCGATTTGACATTCACAAAAATCAATCTTGACTAGTCAAGGGCGACAAACAAGCTGATCATGTAGAATTTTGAAACGATTTGGTTGGTTGGTGTATTTGGTTTGCCATTATATTAAACAAAATTAGTGAAAGCCATATACAAAACATAATACAGTAGCGTTGAAAAAAATAAAAATTGGAACGTAAAATTAAAAAAAAAAAAACCGAAGCTTCCAAGTTGACATTCATGTAAATCGATTTTGACATGGTCAAGGGAGACAACTGAACCGACCATGCAGAATTTTGAAACAATTCGGCTGGTCGATGTATTCGATTTGCATTATTAAACAAAATTAGTGCAACCATATACAAAACGTAATAAGCTAGCGTTGACAAATATCAAAAATTCAAAAAAGAAAAAGAAAAAAGAAAAATTAGAACACAAAATAAAGCTAAACCTAAGTGTTTAATTTCACATTTACATAAATCGATCCTAACCAATCAAGAGAGATCAAGTGAGACATCCAAGCCCACCATGTAGAATTTTGAAACAGTTCAGTTGGAGCATAAAATAAAAGCAAATCAATGCTTTCAATTTGACATTAACATAAATCGATCTTGACCAATCAAGGAAGACAACCAAGCCGACCATGCAAAAGACTAAAACAGTTTGGCTGGTCAGTGTATTTAGTTTGCCATTATTAAACAAATTAGTGCAACCACACGCATAACATGATAACCTAGCATTAAAAAATATCCAAGATCCAAAAAATAAAAATAAAAATTTGTAGAATTTTTAAAAGCAAACCGAAGCTTTTGAGTTGACATTCACTTAAATCAATATTGACTGGTCAAGGAAGACTACCGAGTTGATCGTGCAAAATTTTGAAACGGTTCAGCTAGTCGATGTATTCGGTTTGCCATTATTAAACAAAATTAGTGCAAATCATATATAGAACATAATAAGGTAGCGTTGAAAAATATCCAAAATCCCAAAAAATAAAAATTTGACATTCACATAATCGATCTTAACCGGTCAAGGGATACAACCAAGTCGACTGTGCAGAATTTTAAAACGGTTCGGTTTGTCGATGTATTTGGTTTGCCATTATATCTAAAAGAAAATTAGAGAAAGGCATATACAGGACATAATAAGCCACCGTTGAAAAAAATAAAGATTGGAACGTAAAATAAAAGCAAATCAAAGCTTTCAATTTGACATTCACATAAATCGATCTCTACTGGTCAAGAAAGACAACCAAGCCGACCGTACAGAATTTTGAAATGGTTCGGTTGGTTGGTGTATTCGGTTTGCCATTATTAAACAAAATTAGAGCCAGCCATACATAGAACATAATAAGCCAGCGTTGAAAAAAATTCAAAATCCCAAAAAAAAAAAGAAGAAACATTGTAACATAAATAAAATCAAACCGAAGTTTTCCATTTGACATTCACATAAATCGATCCTGACTTATTAAGGGAGACAACCAAGCCCACCGTGTAGAATTTTAAAGAAATTTGGTTGGTCAGTGTATTCGGTTTACCGTTATGAAACAAAATTAGGGCAAGCCATATACTGTCTGAAACATAATAAGCCAACATTGAAAAAAATTCAAAATCCACGAAAAGAAAAGAAATTAAATTGGAACATAAACTAAAACCATAACTACTTTACAAGTAACTCCTCTTAGATAAATTGTAGAGTAGGATGTACCCTTAATAAAGAAAGATTAGATATTGCCTAGCCAATGCATGTTAGATGTCCTCAAACTCTCTTATTCAGTATTTACCAAATATTAAATCTGATCATTCTTTCATCGTCCATAATAAATTAGGACAAAAATTAATCATAAAACGATATGTTAAGTTTGAAGTAATATGGACTAAAGATTGAGAGAGCCATTTGATGTTGCAAGAAGCATGCAAGTCGAGAATTTAGGGGTCCTCAACTTTCACACTGTTAGAAGCAATGGTGATATAAGTGCAGTTTAGCTAAGGTCTAAGGTGGGGTTTCTCGACCAAACTGAAGATTTTGATTTTCACCCCTAGTTAGAAGGAAGCCCTCAAAAAATTGGAATAAGGACCACATTGATTATGTGGTTCGAAGATTATTGAGTTGAAGATAGTATTGACTACATTCAACGAGACGGGGCTACTAAGGAGAACTATGGAAAGGAACTTTATCCTAGAAAAGAGTTGCATAAACAAGCAGCAAAGCTATATAGGCTTTGTAGACGTAGAGGGCTAGAAATCTAGAGTTGAAGAAAGGAAATGCTAATACTATTTTTTTTCATACCACCACTATTATTCCCCCATGAGGTAATGCAATTAATTTATGAAGAAAGAAGATGGATCATAGATTCCAAATACATATAAGATTGGTGACGAATTCATTCATTATTGAAACCCAACTCTTCAGTACCTCACGTCCTATCTTTCGAAGGACATAGCATAACTCATTTAACTTGTTATTTCAAACAGTGTCAAATAGAGGTTGTGTTGAACCTACAAAACTGAGAAACAAAGTAGTGTCTAAGATCTTGGCAGATCAATTAAAGTCTATTCTTGATTCCTTATTGGCGCCAATATATAACTTCTTTTGTTCTGAATAGGCATATAGGTGATGGCACCATTCTGGCTCAGGAGGTCATACACACCTCAAAGAATAAGAACGCAAAAGATGTTCTTATGGCGATTAAGGTGGACATGGCTAAAACATATGACTGGTAGTATGGTCTTCATTAATGAGATTGTGGAATGCTTTGGTTTTCCAGAAAAAATTATTCAAAATATTAGAAAATGTATTTCAACCCCCACTTTAATCAATGGGTAAGAACTCTAGACTAGCTAAGCAGCTGAATCCATATTAAATATTAAGAAAACAAAAGATGTGCAAGTCATATATATTTATTTGCAAATGACATACTTCATCAATAAGACTGTCAAAATTATATGTACCATCACAGCAATAAGAGTATCAAAATTATGTCAGCAATGGACAAGGTAAAGCAACACAGACTAAAGCAACATAAATAGAACAGAAAATATAGAATTAAAAGAGCAAATTGGATTGATTTCAGCTTAACTGTTCCTCTTCTTTTTCTTTTGTTGTCTCTTCCCATCACTTTCACCACTACCATTGAGAGGAGCAAGGCTTCCCACCCACATCTTCACTTACCACAATTCACATCCGCCACGAATCATAACTTTCTTGACCGTCTTCCGTTATGGGTCATACCAAAGAAGCCCTTCTGTGTCGTTTTTCACTAGTTTTTCCCCACCATTCGCCTCATATTCGGGAAAGGCCCAACCATCACTGTAACAACCCTCACTTCACTCTAGTCATGCTTGCATACATCATATGATCTTGGCTTGATATGTTGCACTTGCAAACCTTGATTTGTCTTGCATAAGTGTTACTTGCATGCTTTGTTCCTTGCTTGGTGTAAGTTTAGCCGAGGTCATCTTAAGCCTAGGTCGCTTCTTTGATACTCTTGCAACTAGAACCATCTTGGAATCTCCTTGGTTGACCTCCACTCGCACCCTGACATATTGGTCGAGATATCATTATCCAGGCCGAGATGTTCATCACCAAGGCCGAGATGTGTATTATCTAGGCCGAGATGTTATCCTTGAACCCAAGTGATCTTGTTCTTGGACTGGTATGACCTTGATCGAGGTGTGGCACATCTAGGCCAAGGTGTGGCACAGCTAGGCCAAGTGTTGTCCTTCCTAGCCGAGATCATTGTTCCCTTACTTGCCGATGCCTTGTTCTTAGCCGAGATCATTACCTACCGGAGTGCCTATGCCATCTTGCTTGTTGAATACACTTTGTCATAGTCTTGTCTTTTCAGTCAGTCACCTTTTTGAGGAGAACCAACCCGGTAGTGCCACGTGTCTGAGCTAAGTGTTAAATCAACCGGCAGAGAGAGAAATGTGTCATTTGTTATACTTCTTTGTTCTTGAGGAGAGAGAAGCTCTAGAAAGAAGAAGGAGAAGTTTTGAGTGAGGAATAGACTTCCAAGCTTGATCATTGGAGTTTAAACTGTTGGATTCGAGTTTGGAGGTTAGAACCTTAATCTACTCTTGTTGTTCTTATTGATCATCTAGCTGCATTGCATGATCGAACTTGTTCCGCATGTCATGCATCGATTTAGAGTTGGTTTTAGAAAGAGAAGATAGTGTTCATGTGTTCTTGAAGAAAAGTCTTGTTTTGATCCGAAAGTTTGCATTGAGATTCATGTTTTATGTTTGTTTTCATAAGATCTTCATGTATGGGTACCCAGGTCCATGTTTTCAAACTCGTAGCATGAAATCTCAGATTTTGTAATAACAAGTTGTGATTGAGCATTCATGTTTTTCATATTCTTCATGTTCATGTTCTTCAGCAGAGGAAACCCAGATTTTCCCGACCTTGCTTTTGAATGTGGCCGTCGGGACCACACCTCGGCGAGAAGGTGTGGGACCTCGGCCAAGACCTGGTTGGTGCCCAGCATATTTTCCCGAGATGGGAAACAATGTTCTGTTTTGATTTGACTTAGCTTTTGAAGAATGCCAAGATCATCTGTATGCATGTGAAGCTTGTTTGAAAGTGCATTCAATAAACTTTGCCGTGTGTTTGTAGGACTTGGACTTGCCTTGACCCAGACGTTTGAAGAACTATGTGAGTGGTATTTTTAATAAAGTTATGTTATAAAGTTTTGATAAAGCTTTGCTGTGCTTGTTTTGGAAAAGTATTTGTTAAGCATGAATGACTATCCCTATTTTGTGTATCAAGTATTAGCTTTGGTTTTGATAACAACCCTTTGAAAGTCCGTACGTGCTAGGGGACTAGAAGCATTTGTAGCACAACCCTTTGAAAGTCTGTATGTGCTAGGGGACTATAAGCATTTGTAGCACAATGTAACAAGCCCGCGAGAGACCTCAATTGGTGTTATAGTTCGGACTCGATTTGTCACGGTTCTTAATCTTGAACCAAAGAGTCCAAATCTGGCAAATCGTTTTGAGAAAAACAGATTTTTTTGAAAGAAGTGCTAAACATGGACTGCTTTTCCAGATACAGAGTCGCCACCTAAATATTTTATAATGGGAAAATTTAGGAAACCCTGACTCGGTGCCAAAGGCCACGTGTCCGTCATCACCAAAGTTGCCTCGGCTCAGGAACTTGGGTACGATTGGGGAAGGTCAGCTATGAGCACCCCCTCTCGCCCAATCCGAAGATCGGCCTCTACTAACCATGATATCTTGTTTTTGAAAACACATGCGTTCTTATTCCGATTAATTAGCTAGAATTACTATGTGATGCGCACAGCAAAACAAGTATAGACTGGATCGCCTAATTTGGAACAAAGCATTGCATATCTGTTTGTTTGGAAATGTTTTAAGATTTGCTACTCGCAAGTAGACTAAAGCACGGATTTCAACGAGTTGTTCCAACTCAAATAATCCAACCTTCACCCACAGGCATTTAGGCAGTTATATCAACTAAGCATTTACCCACATGGTAAGCATGTTGTTATGTTAACATTCACACTCATGCGAGATGCTAAAACATAAATACTTACATCGTACTCCATGCCAAAACAATGAAGTTAGTTAGCAAAACATGCATGACCCTAGTCCATGTTAAGTGGCTAATGCATCACATACAAAATGCAATCTAGAATAGGCTCGGCTAATCCTAGGATGGCATGTGGAATGTGACAATTGATACACGTATTCAAATTGAATTTGAAATACAATGCAGTTAGCATGATGCGCCGAACCCGGTGCATGCAATACAAATGAATGAATGCAAACATGCGAAGCATAAGAATGCTAATTGAGATATGCCCTAAATCTAACCATTGTAAGCGGTTAAATAAAAGGGAAGAAAGACGTGAGGTTGGAAGACATACACACACCCACGCACACTTATTACAACATTGGCCCTCACTCGGAGGGTCCGAATAAATAATACAATCCACCTAATTAACTAACTCATGAGCTAATTAATTATTACAAAACCAAATGAATAACTAGCTACAACTAATTATTACACAACTTAATTAATTAACAAATTAATTAACTAACAAATGAACGACAACAAACAAATAGGGAAAGCAGTAAATGATGTCATTCCAGCTCTATTTGAAGAAGAGGGAGATGCACGCTCGCTTCGGTTCCTTGTCTCGAAACGCCTTCCGGTTGCTCTTTAGAGGCTTTGTTTGCAGGGTGTCTTCCAGTGCTTGTTGCTAAACCTTACCAAAACACTGGAAAGGAAGTCACCAGTGGCCTGCCGGCCAAGAGAGGAGTACTGCCGGCCAAGGGCAGAGCACTGCCGGCCATCAATGGCAGGCTGCCGGCCACTAGTGTGCTGTGACACCAAACTGCAACGAAGCACAAAATACATAAAATGGAGGGTTTCCCAAGGACATGTACGCACCATGGCACTCCAAATCACCTCAAAACATTAAGGGAGAGGCCAAGTTGGATCCACGACCATCAATCACGCATCCCGATGCATGATGGCCAAAGATCCAACTTGTACAAATCAATATGAAAATGAATGCACAAACAAAGCAAGTAAAGCCTGGAGCTCTATCATGAATCATCAAGAGCTTCGGCGATCGAGAATTGAGACACGTTCCATCACTTGAAGTATGAAACGCCCCTCATTTCTCGTGCTCGGATTAATGCTTAATCCAAGCAACGCAACACATAAGCATGGCAAACATGCAACATGACCTAAGTGTGCAAACATGCAACTAAACCAAACATGCAACAAGCATATAAGCATGATGTGAGGTGACAACCTTGGACAACATGACAAAATGCAATATGAACATGTTAACATGCAAGGCATGTAAAACTAAACAAGTATGCAACAACATACTACATGTAACAAGCATGCGACAACATGGTAAAATGGGCTTACACCAAAGATGGACAGCTCTCAACTAGGTCCAAATCAGTAGCCAAAGCGATGAATTAAGCCACACAGCATACTCAAGCATGCAAAATGCGAAAGGTTCGACAAAGGGGGCCTAAAAGGGCAACTCTCAAAAGTGCCTAAGAAGTGATAAATGTGCAAGTGTAACAACACTATATGCACTAAAATGAGATGATAAATGATGCCAAATCATTTAAACGACACAAGTAAAGCATGCGAAGGTCCTAAGTCATGAAAGTTAGCAAAGAGCAATACGAAGGAGGCATGCAATACATGGCACGAACGCATGAACTAAGCATGGGAAGAGCTTAATTAAGCCTAAACAAGGACTTAAACATGCTGGAATGAAGGCTCGAACACCTAGACATGCAAGCATACAAGCTAAGTCTTAAACTAGGCAATAATGCGCGACATTCAAAGACACTTGAAGCATGAATGAAGTGGGAATGTAGCAATGGTACATGCTCTGAAATGAAGTATTAAATGAAGCCAAATCATCTAAATATCTCAAAGATAGTATGCATGAATCACCAAAACACAAAGCTTACAAAGCCAATTACACTACAGCTATACAAAGCATGCATTATTTGACTATGAAGCATAAAGACAAAGCCAAGGCAGTCCCAAAACATGAACATTTATAGTTCAAAGCATGGCCAAAAGGTGCTCACATGAAGGACTAAGGCAACATGCGAGGTTGGCTAGTAAGCATGAGTTGTATAGCATGTATATGAAGCATATGAAATCTCACCAAACCAGCCAAAATCAGTGAACAAAACATGCCAAAATATGCCCAAATAATCATAGAAATGCAGCCAATGCATGCCAAAATGAGGGGCTTCTTTGGAGGGCCATACAAGGGATTATTAGGCACATGCAAGATGGACATTCAACAAGGCCAAACCAACTCTGGAAATGGCTCAAGAGGGTCCCAAAACCCATTGAAAAGGGCCTGGAACAAGGCCTAAAGGCATGCAAAATGGGGTCTCTTTGGAAGGCCAAAAAGGCCACTAAACAAGACAAGGAGAGAGGGGGGTCACCCCCCCTCTAATTTTGGCCTTCAAGAATACAACAAGGCCATTGAAAATCTACTGGATTTCAATGGCTAATAGGCCAAAACAAGGCCAACGCAAATACTCACATGTATGGCTCTAAACATGAAGAGATAAAGCATGCATGGAGGAAGATGACCCCAAACAAAAATAGGACTTTAACCAAACTTGAAGAGGATTTCAAAATAAGACTTCTTCTAGTTTATATCAAATCTCGAAAATAATCACAAGTAGGGCTAATCTATCATGCAAAAATGGCCCTAAAAGGAGAGATAAAGCACAAGGGATAGTAGATGGCCTCAAATAGAGAAGAGCCCTTCAACAAAGTTGAAGAGGGGATCAAAATAATGCACTTTACAGTTTGGCTTGAAGCCCAAAAGTGCTCACAAATGAGGCTAATATATCATGCAAAATAGGCCTACAAAGAGGGATAAAGCATGCAAGGGGGGAGGAGGCCTCAAACAGCAAAGAGTTCTGAATCAAACATGTAGAGAAGCTCAAAATATGATCTTTTTCAGTTCATGACAAAGTCCAGAAATGCTTGCAAGTGAGGATAGCCAATGGAGCAAAGAAAGTGCAAGTTTAAGGGAAATAGGCACTTACCCTTGAAAAGCAGCTTTCCAACAGCTTTTGGTCCAAGATTCTGAGCTTTCAACCTTTGCAAATGGCCTCCAAGGTGCTGGAATGGAGGATGGAGGTGTATATCTAGGTGTTGTAGTGCAAAAGTGCAAGGAAATCCAACTTCAAGGCCTAAAACACACATAATAAAGAGAGAAAGAGAGGTTTTTCTCTTCAAAAGTTCTGAACCCTGATACAAAGGGAGCCCTCTTGCTTATATAGAAGAAGGCAATGCAAAGCTTCTTCAAGAAGCTTTGCAAGAGTTCCATCCCTCTATACACGTGTATGGAGGGGAGATAACAAAAATCCAGCTGGCTCAAAAGATTTGGAGGAAAACCAGCTGAGAGAGGGGGGGTGCCGGCCATCATCAATAGCCGGCAGTGCCACACCATTGGTTGGCAGGGCATCACCAAGGGCCGGCAGGGTCAAGGCCATGGCCGGCAGTGCCATGCCATGGCCGGTAGTGCACCACAGGGTCCACTCTGACAGGACCTAGTCAAGGTCCAAAAATGAGGCAGAAAGGATATAGGGTCCGAGAAGCTCGAACCGGTGACGTTCCGCCGCAACAGTCGAATGCTGGGCGAGCAATCGAACCAGTTGTTGGGTGTACCTACAAGCACAGCCAAGTCTTGAGGACAGTCAAAAATGGGGTGTCTACACACAACCCTTTGAAAGTCTGTACGTGCTAGGGGACTATAAGCATTTGTAGCACAACCTTTTGAAAGTCCGTACGTGCTAGGGGACTATAAGCATTTGTAGCACAAAACTTTGAAAGTGACATCCCTTGAAACTTGAAAGCCTTGAAAGACTTTGATTGATGAAGCTTGAAAGATTTGTTAGATGAATTTGATCCATCCCATGTTTGTTACAAACTATGATTATGTATTGTTTCGTTAAAGATCTCGGATATCATGCATGCAAACCCTTTATTACTTGTACCATTCACTGAGTATCCAAGCTCACCCTCTCTATATATATGTAGGTGATGAGCAGGACGACGGCAACGCCTAGATGTGCTTTGCAACTTGTTTTGGATTCACATTTTGTAGCATCTTGAAGATCATGCTTCTTAGCTTGCATTTCATTGTGTTTTGTATATGATCGCTTGAGAAGCCTTTTGGTCAAGATGTATTTTTGTACTTCATTTTGTTTGTATTCAAGTTGTAAATCTATGTAAAGATGTATGCCATTTCATTTGACTTATGCACAGCTCTTATGGACTAATTATATTTGTATATATTGCTTCTGCATTTGTGAGCCCCATCTATTTATACTCTGATTGTGTGTGAATTTTGAAAGTTGGCCTTCGGTAATCTCAGATTACTGGCCATCATGGCACCATTCTACTAGGGGCGGAATGGGGTCGTGACAATCACGCCCATAGCCAAGAAAAATACATTGTCTCGACTTACTATCAAGCTTGGACCTCTCATCCTTTGGAATGTGAACAAAAGCTCGGCAACCAAACACTTTCAAGTGCTCATAAGACACATCTTTGCCGGTCCAAACTCTTTCTGGAACATCACCATTCAAAGGATAGGAAGTGTAATGCCCTCAAAATAAACCCATAATATCATACGTTCAAGATATAGGAAAGAGATATTATAGTACAATCATCAGAGTATTCTTACAAAATGTATTACATATAGACAATAAAAGTAATTGCCCAATAGGTTTACAACTTCCCAAGACAGCACTTGGTTGCAAAAAGAGAGTGCAAACTCTATACAAAGAAAGCCCTTGGCTTGATATACATGTAATACACAAAAAGATAAATAATAACAAATAAAGAGTTTTCAACTCCAGAACCTCCTAAGCTATGTCCTTGGAGGTGGCATGACACCTGAACCTGAAAATGATGTCCCGTATAGGGTGAGCCACAACCCAATAGAAATATACTAAACCAAATATAAGTAATGACTAAAACAACAACATTTGATAGATGGTTAACACTTATACACCAAATTATATCACAGCACAGTTCCATGACAGTCATGCCCATGTTACAAATCATTTTCCACTTCTTATTTGACTCTAAGTTTGAAAACAAGACTCAAAACTTGGCCAAACAATTTAATGAGATTATGACTCATCACTAAAATACTTTCGAAATTCATGATGGACACAGATTTTGGTGCTGTATCAATAACACATAAAATCACTTCCATAGTTCACTAATGATACACATTTTGGTGCTATATCAATATATCATAGAAACACTTCTATACTTCACAAATGATACACATTGTAGTGCTGTATCAATATCAAACAAAAATCTGGTTTAGAGGTCCATCCCCCATCTTCCAATAAATCGTGGAGTACATCCCCCATCTCCTCCCACACACAAAACAATGTATATAAGCAATTATCATACACAAGTTCAATCAATCAATACAAAATATTGAAGCATTATACTAACCGCTATATTCGATAGCATACTCAATTGATTAGTTCTAGTTTGCCTAATCATTATGCATTGTCTACAACAATCAAGACTATCCTCCACCGATAGTCCAAAGCAGTTATTTCTAAACAGAAAATAAATGCACAAAATGGATAAAATATCAACATTTTGTCTAGGTGAGCGATAAATTAATCCAACTACACCCTTTAATCCCATAATTTCCCAATTCCAATATTCTCAATTCAATTTCTCATATCTCAAAATTAATTATACAAATTAATTTTACCAAACTAATTAGGGCATTACCCCATAATTCACATAACAACCCTAAGGTTCCATTTCCATCAGTGATCCAACATATAATTCAATTTTCCCAACACATTACATACATAAGGGTTTTAAACTTGAAAACCCCTCTTTTGAAAATTACACAAGGACCCCAAACTTTCTCAAAATTACCTGACAACCCCCAACATATCAAAATGCCAAAATTTAAAGACAAAACTCATAAGATGGAGTAGGATATCCCTACCTCGAAGTTAGAGCTCAAACAGAGAAGAAGACCGAAAATAATTTTCAGATTAAAACGAAGCCCTCAACCCACTCTATCTTTTATACAAAGAACTTAGGATAGAAACTCACTATAGGTAGATCAATCCCTAGAGAGAAGACAAGTGTAGAGAGAGAGAGAGAGAGAGAGCCAAATTCTAGGGTTTTGAATGCAAAAGAGGAGAAAAAGTGAAGTGTTCCCCGCTGCTGTCTACTGATATAACACAGGCTCGCTCGAGCGAAGGATTGGTCGCTCGAGCGAAGGATTGGTCGCTCGAGCGACCAGACACAGAAATCTCGCTTGAGCGTAGAAAGCCTCGCTCGAGCCAACAATTCGAAGCTTCAGGTCTGCAACCCAGAAGCACGGTCGAGCGCAGGAATGCTTGCTCGAGCGAAGAAACCCAAAACATACACCTCGCTCGCTCGAGCGAAGGAAAGCTCGCTTGAGCCAAGAAACACAGCTCTTAGGTCAAAATGAGACGCAAACACACGCTCGAGCGCAAGACTTCTCGCTCGAGCCACCAGACATAAGAACTAAACTCTCGTTCGAGTGAAGGAACCCTAGCTCGAGCGAAGAATCTAAAACACAAAGCTCGCTCGAGCGACAAAAAGTCTCGCTCGAGCGAAGAACCAAAATTCTGGGCAACAACCATTTGCTCCCATTCACTCCCAACCTGTAACAATCCTGCCCATAACATCCTATAAGTCAAATACAAAGTATTGAAGGACAGAAACAAGATATAAATCATAACTAACATACACGAAACTAAGTCCGGATACAATAAAGAGAGAGAAAAACCAGGATCGTTATAGGAAGGAGACAAATAGATCACGTCAACCGCTGTCTTCAATGCCTCACCCCAAAAGGATCTTGGCAATTTAGCTTGTGAAAGCAAACACCTTGTTCTTTCCACAATGGTGCAGTTCATCCTCTCGGTAACACCATTTTGTTGGGGAGTCTTCTTAACTGTCTTTTGGTGCCAAATACCTTGGCTGCGACAATACTCATCAAATGGCCCAATGTATTCACCACCATTGTCTGATCGGATGCACTTCAATTTTTGTCCTGTTTCTCTTTTAACCATGGCTTGAAAATGCTCAAATACTTCTAGAACTTGATCTTTAGTTTTTAGTAGAAAAGTCCAAACTTTCCTTGAATAATCATCAATGAAAGTAACAAAATAAAGTGCACCACCATGTGTTCTAACGTTTAAAGGACCACAAACATCTTAATGAATCAACTCCAAAACATTTTCTTTTCTAGAAGCAACATTTTTATGAAAAGAAACTCTATGTTGTTTACCCGCCAAACAATGAATACAAGTTTTGAGATGTGTACCTTTCAAATCGGGTAGAAGCTCTTTCTTGAACAATACTTGCAGCCCCTTTTCACTCATGTGGCCAAGCCGCTTGTGCCATAATTCGGTAGAAGTATCATCTTTAAGTGCATTGACAACACCTTTACAAATTTTTCCTTACATCGAATAAAGTGTATGAGTCTTCTTGCACTTAGCCACCACCAAAGAACCCTTTGTGAGCTTCCATATTTTATCGCCAAATTTGTTGTTGAAGCCTTCATCATCTAGCTTCCTAGTAGAGATCAAATTGAGGCGAATGTCGGGAACATGCCTCACATCTTTAAGCAACAACTTGCAGCCCAAATTTGTTTCCAAGCAAACATCATCCATGCCGATAATCTTGGACAAACCTTCATTACCCATTCGAACAGAGCCATAATCTCCTTTGTTGTAGGTAGTGAAGAAATCAACTCGAGAAGTCACATGAAAAGAAGCACCAGAATCAATCACCCAATTGCTCTCTTGGCCCACAAAATTGATACAATCGTCTTCACAAACGACCATGAGATCATCGGTAGTAACTGGCGTTGTGTCTTCTGGCTTCTTATCCACACTTTTTTCACGCCTTTTCTCCTTGTTCTTGAGCTTTCGGCATTCTCGCTTCATGTGCCCTTTCTCATGGCAATAATAGCACTCAATGTCTTTCTTTGAAAAAGAACCATCTTTTGATTTATCACGGCTTTGATCACGACCATGAGGAGTCTTACTCCTCCCCCTTGTTTTACTTCGGCCTCTCATAACAAATGTTTCCGAATGAGAGGAACCTGCTGATTTTCTTCTAGTTTCTTCATTCAACAAGCAACTAATGACTTGGCCCATTGTGACAACTCCATCGGGCGTCGAATTACTAACTGTCACAACCAAAGTCTCCCAACTTTCGGGCAAAGAACTAAGTAGCATCAAAGCCTGCAACTCATCATCAAAAACAATTTTCATAGAAGCAAGTTGGTTAACAATACTCTTTATTTCATTCAAATGTTCTGGAATGGGGCTGCCATCTTTATATTTTAAATTAACCAACTTACGAAACAAAAAAGCTTTATTTGTGGCTGATTTTCTGTCATAAAGGCCTTCTAATTTTTTTCATAAATCATGTGCTAAAGTTTCAGTAGCAACATGATGAAACACACTATCATCAATCCATTGACCGATAACACCAACGGCTTTTCGATTAAGCCTATTCCATTCATCATTTTTCATACCCTCGGGTTTGCCACTATCACCCTCAATAGGTCCATACAGATCTTTACAAAATAATAGGTCCTCCATTTTAGTTTTCCAAGTTACCCAATTGCTTCCATTGAAGCTAGACATACGACTCGCATTCCCCTCCATTGATTTACACAAATAAATAAACCCAAATAAACCGTAAGCTCTGATACCAGTTGTTAGGGAAAATATGTGATTCCCTACAAGTAAATTAGTCAATGGGAATAAAACTAATGCGGAAAAAATAAATCAATGTTGTTGCAACCGCACAACACCTTTTCCTTGGGAAAAACAATATCTAAAATATGTCTTGTGAATCTAGGGTTTTTTTATCAAAACCTTAGTTGTTTCCAAACTGAATTGGGTCTCCACAAAATTAGATATAATATATAAAAAAATATTATAACTAATACCAAACCAAATTAAACTCTTATAATAAACCAATTGGGCCCCACACTCCAATAAGGAGGTATACCCAACATTGCATACACCACACTGGTTGGGGATCGAACTGTACGGTCTCTACAACACCATCAAACGAATCAAAATCGGCCGATGCGCAGACAAGGATCTGAATTGAAGAAGCAGCTTCACCAGCAAGCAATGGGGACAATATGTCGGCGAGAGAAAGTATAAGATTGAATAAATTAGGGTTTGGATTTTTTTATGGAAGTGAGAGCAGAGAAGACTAGATGGGGGGGTTGTTGGTTTATGTTCGTTGCCGTTTATATAAGCGTGTTTATGCTTGTATGGTGGTGTTTGGGAAGTTTGAGACTTAGGTTTTTTTTTTGGTTTTTTTCACAAAAAGATAAATTTTTTGTAAAATAAAAAAAAAATACATTCAAACAAAATATCATATCTTCATAATCATTTCACTTTTTCTCTCACAAACATCGCATCCAATCACAAAAAAAACCCAACTATCTTTTCAAACACACAAAAAAAAAAATTTCTCCTATAATATCCTACAACTAAAAAAACCTACATAAAAACTCACTTCCCAGACATCCACTATGTGTGCCAACTTTTGTTTAGTGCTGCTCAAAACAGAAGTGTTTAATTGTTATTTAAGCCTTGTTTGTCATCCTCCAAAAAATTCAAAAAGTCAAAAACTCACTATCTTATTTAAGTCATATCATTTTATTTAAGTCACATCGCCTCTCTATCACATCACTTCAAATCCAACCCATATTTCATAAAAAGTCAAAAAGTGCACTTATTTAGAACATCCTAAACAACCTCTTATTATTATGGGTAAATTACACTTACACCCCCTAAGGTTTGGGTTTAACACGTATTACCCCCTGAGTTTGAAAAATTACACTAACCCCCCTGTCATTGTAATTATTTAGACAAAATGAAGACATTGAACTCATGCACTTTCTCTTTTTTTGTTTTTCTTTACTTTCTCTTCTTTTTTTTCCCATTTCCTTTACTTTCTTTTTTTTTTTAATTTAATTTCCTCTGTTTTCTGCTAGGAGTTGTTACCTTTTATATAAGTAGGGGGTTTGTGAAATGAGATTATTAACCACAGGGGTAGAAATGTAATTTCCAAAACATCAAGGGGTGGATAGTAATTGGACCAAACCTCAAGGGGTGTCAATGTAATTTACCCTATTATTATTTTATAAGTTTGTGGGTAATTTATAATTTCAAAATTTAATTAAGTAAATTAAAATGATTATTTAAAAGTTAAAAAGATTATTTTATTACATAATATATTTTTTGTCAACAAAATTTAAGTTTAGCATTGAAATTATTAATTTTAAAATTTTCAAAAAAGATAATTCTATTTACACAATTTTTCAAAATTATCTTATTACACTTTTATTCCTTTTTTTTAAATTATCGAAAAATTTCTTAAAATTCTAACCCTAATTTGTCATCATGCCCACCTTTTGCTGAGATAAATGGAAGTGGAAATGGATTTTGCCTTGTTCTAGTTTCTTACCATTAACAAAAAATGACACTGTTGTAGTCTTTACTGCGTTCAACCGAAAATAACGTCGTTCTACTAATATATTACAACCTTTGTCCTTGTGTGGAAGCAATTGAACCCTTAGATTAGTTTAGGGTTACATGTCAAGCTATGCTTCAAACTGTTGGATAGATGGCTGGAGTAGGGGTGGGCAACGGTTTATTCGAACCGCTCAAACCGCCCAACCCGTCCAACCCGCATATAAATGGGCGGTTTCGCAAACATAATGCGGGCGGATGCGATTTGAAATATGACAAATTTGCGAGTCGCGGGTTAAACCCGCAACTCACAAAAACCGCCCGCACTTTAATTATTATTATTATTTATTTTTTTTTATATACCAACTTTGTAACTTTAACAGAAGCACCGTTATATTCTCTATGACACTAGGATCCTTATTTTTAAGTATTTCTCAACTTTCTTAATGTCGTAGAATTATCAAGTCCTAAACTTGGTTTCTTATATGATTTTCATTGATGACTCATCCACTTTTTCCTAATAAAATTTTCCTTCTGGTGGTCGATGAAGCTTCTAGTTTGATTATTGATTACTGAACTTGCAATTCTAATTGAGTACAACCTTTAATGCATTGATATACATTTTTTTCATGGCAAAAATACTAGTGTAGGGTCTCTTTGTTTTGGGTACTTTCATTTAATGCATTGATATTCAATTTTTATTTGTAAATTCAACAGAAAATTGTTGTCAAATGATCACAAATATATAAAATGAATCTAATGCCTAAATTCGATGGGAAAAAAAAATTAAAAATTAATTTTTAAAGAAAGAAAGTGAAAACCGCAAACCACCCGCACATCTACAAACTCTATCCGCACAAACCGCAAACTGCACTGCGGGCGGTTGTGGGTTGACTTTTTCCCAAACCGCATAGATGCGGGCGGGTCAAAACCGAACCACAAACCGCACAAAACCGATCCGTGAACACCCCTAGGCTAGAGGGATATGGTTGGAGAGGATCCTAATCTGATTACTTATTTGTCCTGCTATTAGATGATGGTGACTTTTTTGGCATTGTTTTCTAACGAAAAGTAATTTTTTTTTCCCTAATATAATTTGTTTTCTAATCAAAGATGCACAACATGGATTTGTAATCAAAAAATTACTATAAGTATCACATCACATTTTTTTTTTATACTTTTTACACATTCTTTTTATAAAAAGTTAAAAAAATCAATTAAAATAGTCGATTATCAAACAGGGTCACAATATTTATTTTTTAAAAAACTAAGATTTTGATTAATTGCTAACTATATACATGTTTAAATCATATTTGACTTGGCAATTTTTTGTAACACAAATTTTATCCAAACATAAGTTATTTATGTTTGATCAACTTAATTAATTTCAATAATGGTTTACTTGAAAAACACCAAAATTAAAACCTTTTAAATAAATGAAATGTGCCTAATTAATTCCAACCCCCAGTCACTTTTTCACCGGCAACTAATTAGCTTGTCACATTCGACCAACGCAACCATCTTGCTCCCTCTTCTTTATTTTTTATTCTTTTCTTCTTCTTTCTAGATCTCTCTCTTTCTTTTGTGGCAATAGAGAGGGTAGGATGGGTTCACGATGGGGATGGGATCAAGAAGTGCAACTTGAGAGAGGGTAGAGAGCCTTGTTGGAACAGAGGGGCTTGCCAGAAATGGAAAGGAGGGTCACCAACGACAGTTGCAATGGTGGTGGTTATGAAATTTTGTAAAAAAAATTATGAAAAACATATCATATACACTTTTTTTTTAATATGTGTTTTTGCTCCTTTCTCTTTTTTGGTAACAAAACTTGAATTGCGCACGAAATGAATATTCAGGTGGTCTGACTTGGATTGTGACCCCACTAACCTAAATTAATATGTTTAAAGTTTTTTTTTTTTTTTACACTGCTTATTCATAATTTGATGTTTGTTATACCATTCAATAATTTTATTTCAAATCATCAATGTAGTTAATATTTTTAATAGAATATCAAATATGTGAAGGTACTTATTCACTTTTTAGAGATAAATATTTGAATACTATGAAACAAAACACAATTAATTATTTTAAAATATTTAATAAAACACAATTATTATTATTTTTTTAAAAAAAAGAGTACTAATGCCTTTGAATACAATTCAATTAAACAAGTCATTTTTTTATTTTTTTTTTTTTGTGTATTATGTTAAAAGTACTAATTTGGTTCGCAATTTGAAATAAAATGAATTAGGGTAAATTACACTCACCGTTTTTTAGATTTGATAAAAATACAATTAATCTTATACTTTTAACATAAGTACATTGACTCTTTTTTAGTTAGACTAAAGTGATTGAAATTAATGCATTAAATGTAACGCCCTCAAAATAATACATTAAGCCCATCAATATTGACATGCATTGATACAAGGAATAAACATCATTCTATTTATTAGAGTATTTCTTTACAAAAAGTATTACATGTTAACAACAAAAGTAAATGCCCTATGGGCTCACAGCTTTCCAAGTTAACACTTGGTTACAAAAAGAGAGTACTAACTCAAATACACATTAAGCCCTTGGCTTGAAATTACATGTAATACATCAAAAGATAACCACAACAAAAGTCTTCTTGCCTCTAGCCTCCCAAGCTATGTCCTTGGAGGTGGCATGCTACCTGTACCTGAAAATGATGTCCCATATAGGGTGAGCCACATCCCAGTAGAAATATACTAAACCAGCTATGAACAATGACTAAAAGATTAGCAATTGATAGATGGTCAACACAGATACATCCACTTATATCACATTCCGGTTTCATGACATTAAGTCCATGTTACATTTCGTTCCCCATTTCTTTTTCAACTTTGAGTTTGAAAACAAGTCTCACACTTAGCCAAATAATTCAATGAGAATGCGACTCATCCTTAAAACACTCCCATACTTTACCGAAGACACACATTTTGATACTGTATCAACATAACATAGAAACACTTCTATATCTCACAATTGATAACAATATACATTTTAGTGCTATATCAAATCAATTTAAACACTTCCATAATCAACACTTGATACACATGGTAGTGCTGTATCAATGTCACACAAAATCCAGTTTAGAGGTCAATCACCTATCTTCCCCTAAACCGTGGAGTACATCCCCTATCTCCTCCCACACACACAATGTGTATACATATAGGTCATATACAATCCATCAATACATAAAATTAATGTATTACTCCAATCGCTACGTTCAATAGCATGCTCAATCGATTAGTTTTAGTTTGCCTAATCATCATGCATTGTTTACAACAATCACGACTATCCTCCCCGATAGCCTAAAGCAATTATTTCTATACCGAAAATAAATGTACCAAATGGATACATAATCAATATTTCAATTAGGTGAGTGATAATTAATCCAACCACACCCTTTAATCCCATACATTACCAATTCCAACATTCTCAATTTAATTTTCTCATTTCTCAAATTAATTCTACCAATTAATTTATCAAAGTAATTAGGGCATTAATCCCATAAATTACATAACAACCCTAAGGTTCCATTATTCATCCATAACCCATCATTTAACTCATTTCTCAATGCCAAACATGCATATAGGTTTATTATAAATAAAACCCTAACTTTTGTAAAATTACACAAAAGCCCCAGACTTTCACAAAATTACCAAACCAACCCCAACATATCAAAATGCCAAAATTCAAAGACAAAGCTCATAAAGAGGAGTAGGGTATCCCTACCTCAAAGCTTGAGCTCAAATGGAGATGAAGACCAAAACCCAACGTGCTTCAAATCCCAACCTTTTCAGATTAAAACAAAGCTCTCAAAACCCTCTATCTTTTTAATAAAGGCCCTAGGGTAGATTCACTCTAGAGAGATCAAATCTTAGAGAGAGAGTAAGTTTAGAGAGAGAGAGAGTCTCGGATCTAGGGTTTGAAAAGAAAAGGGAATGAAAAAGTGATGTTTAAAATCGCTGCTGTCCGCTGATATAAAATAGGCTCGCTCGAGCGAAGACTTGGTCGATCGAGCGACCATACACAGAAAACTCTCACTCGAGCCAAGAAGGTCTCGCTCGAGCCAACAACTCAGAAGCACGCTCGAGCGAGAGAATGCTCGCTCGAGCCAACAACTCAAACCCTCAGGTCTGCAACCAGACGCACGCTCGAGCGACGAACTGCTCGCTCGAGCGAAGAACAAACCAGACCGCTTGAGCGAAGAAAAGCTCGCTCGAGCCAAGAAATGTAACTCTCAGGTCCAGAACTAGACGCAATCGCTCGCTCGAGCGAAGCCGCTCTGGCTCGACCCACCAGACACAAAACTCCACTCGCGCTCGAGCGACCAAAACCTAGCTCGAGCGAAGGACCAAAAACAGAATCTCGCTCGAGCGATGAACTTCTCGCTTGAGCGAAGGTCTAGGATTCTGGGCAGCAACACTTGACTCCCAAACACAACCAACCTGTAACAAACCTGCCCAACACATCCTATAACTCAAATACAAAGTATGAAAGGATGAAAACAAGATATAAACAACTGCTAACATCCACGGAACCAAGTCCGGATCACTGTACAATAAGGGGTAAAACCCGGGATCACTATATTAAAAATAAATAAAGATAAATATATAATTGACAAAAGATGACAAAATTATTTTTTCACTCGTTCAACTAATAAATTATTAATATAAAATATTTGAATTAAAATATTAAAAATCAATCAGTTGTTTGGTTTCAATTTTTTGGAAATTGAGTTTTTTACTTTTCGTTTTTTTGTTTTTAGTTAATATTTTTAAAATTTTAAGCAACTTTTTTACTTTTTTAGATGTACTCTAAAAAAGTAAAATATTTGTAAAATAAAATAAAATTAAAATCAATAAATATACAAGAATACAAAAAATGTATTGAATTCTAATATTTTTTTAAAAAAATATATTTTTTGTATTTAGCGAATTTTTTGAAGATATTTTTCACAAATTTATACCGTTTAAGTATTTTATATTAAGTGTATCTAAAAATTAAAAAAAAAATTGCTTAGAATATTAAAAAAATAGTAAAAAAAAAAACACACAGAAAAATGAAAAAATAATAATTTTTTAAAAAGTGAATCCTAAAGATCCAAACCAAACAAACAGATGATATTATGCTAAATGTGTGAATGCGACTAACTGTATTTTCTTTTAGGGCTAGGTTTCCCTCCAATCTAACAGACTGGAGGGTACTGTTGAGCCCGTAGGACTCACCACGAGTCCTGTTTTGATAATTTGAACTGTTCAATGTGTAGAACTCGTTGAAAACTATGCCTGCGTTTGGTTGTGTTTTGTAAATGTGATTTGAGAGTATGAGTTGTATTTTGAGTTTGTGTGTTATAAAATTATGATTTGAGTGTAGAAAATTTGTTTGGTAAAAAGTTTTGAAAATAGTTTTGGAAAAGAGGTTTGATTTGAGTGGAGAATTGTTGGTGTGACATTTGATATGTGATACAAAAATTTACAACTTATAACTAAACATACAACTCAAAATTATTTTAAAACACATAAAAAATTTAAAAATTTTCAGAAAATATTTTTCCCGATTATGTAAATCAATTGCAAAAAAAAAAAAAAAAAAAAAAAAAAAAAAAAAAAAAAAAAAAAATCTGGAATTCAGAGGACATCCGGGTGGACGTCCCCAAGGACATCCAGGTGGACATCCAGGTGGTCTTCCGGGTAGACTTCCTCAGGAAAAATTTGGACAAAAAATGCGGCCTGTGCATCAGAGTTCTCTGCAGAGAGTGTAGAAATTTGATTTCAAAACCATAATCAAACATCATACTCAAACACACGTGTAGAAAATTGATTACAAATCACAACCAAACAGAGCCAAACCACGTTGATCGGATATCGATAGCTATCTCATTGGATCAGATTTCTTTCAACCGTTTATTTTTTCACAGTATATTTTTTTTATACAAAACTGATTTAATCACGTAACTATCAATATCCAATCATCGTGATTGTTTATAGGGATATAATACTCGATGAGTTCTACATATTGAACAGTTCAGATTATCTATACGGGATTGGTAATGAGTCCTTACAGATCTAACAGTACCCTCCAATTCAATCACAGACTGAAGGGAAGCAGTCCCTTTCTTTTAAGTCTAACCATCAACAGAATTGAATGGAATTTTCCCTAATTATTAATAATGAAAAATAAATAAATAAAACAATAATATTTAAAAAAAAAAAAAAACTTTGAAGCCTTGAAACATGACAATTAAGTAGGAATAGCAACGGGGCGGGGCAGGGCGGGGCTGGGGATCACACTCCCCGTCCCGGATCCCCGATGGTAAAATTTTCCTTGTCCCCGACCTCGATCCCCGACGGGGAACCTATCACCGCCCCCGTCTCCGCCCCCTAACGGGGATTGGGTTTCCCCAACCCCGAAATTCCCTCGACCAAAAAAAAAAAAAAAAAAACCAAACAGAGAGGGAAAGAGATCAACAACATCATGAACATCACAAACAACATTATCAACATTAGAAGGAGAGATCTGAGTAGAGAGAGAAAGAGAGAGAGTTCTACTCGTTGCTCGTCGTCATCGGTGGCGTCGATTCAAATCTAGTTGTGTCGATCTGCTCGTCGCCCGTCGTCCTCACATCTCTCTGCTCGTCGTCATTGGAGGTGTCGCTCATCATTGTCGTCGTAGTCGGAGGTGGCGTTGTCAGAGACGGACTGTCGTCGTAGTTGGAGGTGGCGTCTCAAACGGTGAGGAAGAGAGAGAGAGAAAGAGAGTAGCTATGAATGAAATGAAACAAAAAAGGTAGAAATAAGAGATGAAATGAGAAGGGACGGAAACAGATAATAAAAAAAATTTATATATATCAGTTCGGGGGACATACGGGATGGGGCCGGGGCTTGGGCATTTATCACTGTCCCCGGCCCGAAATTGATTGGGGATTGGTTTTTGAATACCATTCCCGTCCCGTCGGGAGTATTTTTCGGAAAAAATCCGTTCAAATCGAGATCGAGGGATTGGGTCCCCGTCGGGTCGATTTCAAATTACCATCCCTACAGTAGAGGGAGTAAATTGACATAAGTTTCATGATTTAAGAGGTCGAAGTGAATTTACCAAAAATCAAGACACAATTCGTCTCTCTCTCTTTCTCGCCATTGTCTCTCTCTCTCTGACCACATACCAAGAAGACGGGAAGGTATGGTGCATTAGGGCCAAGGGGTAAGCTATTTTATAGCTTAATTTGATTGCCAAATTTTTACGGTTTGGGATTTTTTATAATTTGATTTGATGTTTCGGTTTGAGTTTCTAGATTATCACTTTTTATTTTTATTTTTTTGGGTTTGTTTGTTTGCGTTTTTTTGTTGTAATTGCATTGGGTATTTATTTGTATGCTTTAGATGTGTTTATGGTAGCATTTGGATATGCATTGAAAATGTTTGTGAAAATGTTTGATAGATGTAGGTTTCTTATTTGTTGCAAACTTGGTTGCTCTTGTTTTAAAAAACAATGCTAGGAGCACATAATTGATCAAAGAATGGTTCACAGAAAATGCATTGATATTTTATTGATAATCTAGATGTTGTTTCACATCCTATATTCATTCAAGCATATCTCTTATGCCAGTTTCTCTCTATCTAGTTGTATACCACATCTGCTTCATGTATAACAATTGCCAATCAATTCTAACCGATGTATATGTTTGATTAACAGGGTATTGAGATCAATAAAGCTTTGCATCCATTGATGGAAGTTGAGTGTTCTGTCTTGTTTTGAAGAAAAAGGTCATGCTTCATTTGGTCAAACTAAATAGATACAGTAAACTAGGTCCTAAAAAACTCGCATTATTTCGTACCATTGCTTTTGAATCAACTTGCCAGCCAAAAGAAATTGAAATTGAGAGAATCATCAAAATTGTTAACGACCACCCTTTCCCTGATCACCCGCTTCACCCCACTCTTTTGCAACATATCCCGCCATCTGTGCTTTCAACTCCGCTTGTGAAAAATGTGCTCGGTCGTCTCTTTGCAACACACTCCAATGGCCTTAAAGCCTTTGAATTCTTCAAATTCTCCCTCAACACTCCCACTTCCGCCCAAGTTTAGATGCTTTTGAGAAGACACTCCATATACTTGCACGAATGTGCTACTTTGATAAAGCTTGGGAATTTATGTAAGAAATTCAACGAAAACACCCTTCCTTTCTAACCCTAAAATCCATTAGCATCTTGTTGTCGAGAATCGCTAAGTTCCAAACCTACAAAGATACCCTTGAAGCATTTGAGAGGATGAAGAAAAATATATTTGTAGGGAGGAAATTTGGCACCGATGAGTTCAATGTACTACTTAGAGTGTTTTGTACTCAAAGGCAGATGAAGAAGGCAAGGTCTGTGTTCAACAAGATGCATCCTCGATTTTCTCCCAACACCAAGACCATGAATATTTTGTTGTTGGGTTTCAAGATGTTACCGCTGTAGAACTGTTGTACCATGAGATGGTTCGAAGAGTCTTTAAGCTGAATAATGTGACTTACAATATTAGAATTGATGCTTACTGCAAGACAGGATGTTTCAGTGATGGTTTGAGACTTCTTATAGAAATGAAAGGTGTAAATTGCCTACCTACAATAGAAACAATAACAACATTGATTCATGGCACAAGGGTTGCTCGAAACATAGCTAAAGCAAGAGAGTTGTTTGAAGAGATTCCCATGAGAAACTTAAGGCCTGATACTAGTGCTTATAGTTCTTTTGTAAGATGCAGGGATGTGGAGTCTGCAACCAGCTTAATGGATGAGATGGAAGAGAAAGGCATTAGGCATGACAATATCGCATACCATACTATGTTCGTTGGCTTAATGAAGCCAAAAAATTTGGACTAGGTTTCTGAACTCTTTGATAAGATGACGAAGAAAAACTTTGTTCCCGAGACATGAACAGTGGTGATGTTGATGAAATTCTTTTGTGCAAATCGTCAGCCTGATTTGGGGTTGAATTTGTGGGGCTACCTATTAGAGAGAGGTCACTGCCCCCATGGTCATGTATTGGCAACAGGACCGACCCTGGACTAAGGCCATTGAGGCATGTGCCTAGGGCCCCAAAAAGTAGGCCCAAAAAAAGGCCCCCAAATTCATTATTTTATACTATATCAAAAATTCAAAATGGCCCAAATTTGTTTAACTAATTTAGGCCATTTTAAAATGTCTCAAAAGTTCTATTTGGCCCAATTGATAAAAGGCTCAGTTAAAAAATATTTATAAGCGTTAGTTGTTAGCCCAATTGAAAAAATAAAACTTAAAATATATGTATATGTTTGTGGAGTTTATTTTTCTTTCTTCTCTTTTTACGGCCCAATTATGTGTTTTTTAGTGGTTTTTAAATATTTTATGCAATTTTATTTATTTATTTTGTAGATACATCTAATTTAGATACACTTCAAAACTATAATATTTATGCTTTTTTTAAAACAAAAAAAAGTTGCCAAATACAAAAAATATAAAAAAAAAATACGAATTCCAAACTCAAATAATTATTTTTCAAAATTCTAAACCAAACAGGGTGATTTTTATTTTTATTTTTACGAATATCTAAAAGGCCCCGAAAAATTATTTCGCCTTAAACTCCCAAAAAACTTAGGGCCGACCCTTATTGGCAACATCATTGTACTCGCATAGGAAGGTGCAAGAAGCTTTTGAGTGCTCCAAACAAATGTTGGAGAGAGCAAGGCACGTGAAGGATGCGGTGTTTTGGATGTTGGAGAGGTTTCTGCTGCAGGCTGGAGATACCGAAAAGTCAAGGACACTTGATGTGATGATCAAGTGATTATAAAATATTTTGCCGCTATCAAGAGGCCTCGTTACTGGTCTCACTAGTTGAAATACATCGGCTTATATGTAGTCATTTGTCCCACCCAAAAAATAAAATAAATAAATCCAGATTCTGAAATTTTGATGGTAAAATGATTTTTTGGTATCTGATTCACAGTGAATCTCAGCTAGTGAGAAATAAAAGCGATGAAAAAAATGAATACAAAGCCTGAATAGACAATCAAAGAAACACAAACTGATATGCTTTTGATGAAAACAAAGGGAGATTTTTATGATATAAGGAAATCAACAGTCAGTTATTTGAAAAGGGTGGGTTACAGAACATTATATACTACAATTGTGTAGGTAGTGTATAGGAGCTGAAAAAAACCAAAAAAAAAAAAAAAAAGGCTCATCGAGCAAGTTTCATGCTTGCTATGCAAATCCAAAAGCACATATTAAACAAAATTTCATAGCAAATATTCCAGAGAAGAATAAATTCACCATCCTCTGAACACAAGACTCTGTCTATAGCCAGTTTCTACTTGATGTCTATCCTTTAAGATCCCCAGTTAGGAATGTTTGCTGTGGCTTCATTCACCATTTTCACCAAAGTAACCTACAATATCAAAATTTGCCAATAGTTCAATAAAATATGAATAAAGGATGGTAGTTGCTTAAACACATATGAACCACACTGCAAGTTTTAAGAAAATAATTTGGGATCCATTGATAAAATAAAAAGAATGTGGGTTTATATTTTGTTTTCTTCTCCTCTAGACTTTTTAATTTTGGGTAAACTACCAATAGGTCCTACTTTTGACACTTATTACCCAATAGGTCATACTTTGGAGACTTATTACCCATTAAGTCCTATTTGATATAATTTATTAAGTGATAAAGATAAATTTATCAGTCTTTTTTTTTATGAATAATTTTATAGTAATAAATTTATCAGTCTCTTTATTTTATGAATAAATTTTTAGTGATAAATTTATCACTCTCTTATTTTTATAGTATTAAATTTATTAGTTAGGACCTGTAGGTAAATAAGTCTAGTTAACAGGACTAATTGGTAAGTACCCCTTTAATTTTAGGAAGAATAAAGCTTGGGAGCTCGAAACCGAGCTCCCCCGAATCCCCCGAAATCCGTGAAACGACGTCGTTTCACGTTTTTTTTTTTTTTTTTTTTTTTTTTTCTTCTTCTTCCTCGCGACTCTGAAACGGTGAGGGAGGGAGAGAGGGAGAGAGAGAGGGAGAGCGGAGAGGAGAGAGGGAGACACACACACACACACACACAGAGGGGCCCGTGCATTCCGGCCGAGCTTCCGATCGTCGAGTTCGTCCGATCGTCGAGCCTCGCCGATCGTCGAGCTCCGCCGATCTCCGTCGAGTTCGTCCGATCGTCGAGCTTCGCCGATCGTCGAGCTCCGCCGATCTCCGCCCCTGCCTTCTCTTCTTTCTTTCTTCTTCTTTCTTCTTCTCTTCCTCCCTCTGTTTCTTCGTCTTCCTTCTCTGATTCTGAAAAAAAAAAAAAAAAAAAAAAAAAAAAAAACCGAAAATGGCGTCGTTTTCGATTCGGGGGGAATTCGGGGGAGCTCTTTCGAGCTCTCTAGCACTACTGTTTTAGGAATCCTAAAAGTCTGAAATTTTCAATTTGTTTATGAATAGATCTTTCTAAAATAGATATTATGACTTTTTGTTCACACTTTTTTTCCAATATGTACAATGAATTGATTTCCTACTATTTTGATATAATAAATTGTAAATGTATTTGTAATGTAAGAAAATTTAGAAACAATTATCATTTTCATGTATACATAAAACTATATATATATATATATTTATTTGTTATTGTGTCTCTCCTATGTCATGTCATGTCATGTCTTTTCTGTTTTTTCTTTGTCAAACTTCTCAACTATATTAAATAAGAAAAAAGATAATGTACTTGGAATTAAAGGTTAGAGCATCTCCACTGGCAAGCTATTTGAGCTACCATTGTCAAAATTTGACAAGTGTTCTAAAAAATGTTGCTCCAATGGGTTGCTATAATCCTTGCCAAATTTAGCAAATGCTATTTCATCTCTCAAATTTGGCAACAAGTTTGGCAATTGCCAAACTTGCCACATCATCCAGATAAATAGAATTTGGCTCCAAAATTTTCAGACTGCAAAATCTTGTAATTTTTTATTTATTTTTTTTTTCTTTTTGTAATGATTCGTTTTTTTGGTAGGATAAATTATATTTAATTTTTTCTTTAATTTTTCAATTTCTTTTTCATTTTTTATATTTGTCTAGTCGGGTATAATGAAAATATATAAAAAAAAATTCAAATAGTTAAAAAAAGGTCACAAAAAACAAAATAAATAAATAAATAAAATCACTAAAAAATTTATATCCAAACGATATCTACAAATTTGGAGAGAAATTGGTTGAGATTTGCCAAAATAGAATATGTACCATTGGAGCACCATTGCTATAATTTGACAAATTACTACTATTCATTGCTAAATTATAGCAATAACAATGGTATTATAGCAAATACCATTGGAGATGCTCTTAGCGATTCTATTAGTTAACAGATAATAAAGCAAAATGCTAGTAGGATTCGAATGTGATGGAAATGTACCACACTTTCAGGGACACCAGGTGGTGGCAGTGGAAGGTTTTTTGGAGGCCAGGCATTAGTATAGGATCTTTTGTCAAATCTCCATTCTCCAATCTTTCCATAGGTTAACTTACCCTGAGTATCGAAATTTCAAAATCGCATGGTCAGAATTTTTTTTATCTTCATCAAAATACAATTTTCAAAGTCTGACCTTCATCACTTTGAGGACTCGGACATAATTAGAATACCTTCATATCATAATCGCATCCATAAGTAAAATGAATGATGAACTTGTTGCCAATCTCTATATCCTAGGAAGGCTGGAATGTATCACAAACAGACAATTGTAAGTAAAATAGTAGAAGAATTTTGTGTTAGAATAATATATTATTATTTGGGTTATTATTTTGTAATTATTTATGCCTTAGGACTTCCTTGTAATTATTAATCTTCATTAATATAAATAGGGGATGAAAGCCTAATCATTCCCTAATATTGTATTCTCTAAAAATAATCAGAGCCTAACTCTAAACCCTAATTTCCTCTACCCATACAGTACCTACCGGAGCCACCAAACCCCACCGAAGCTAACCTAGCTGAATCACAGCCGGATCATCGTAGTTGGCTTCGTCATTTACATTTGTGTCAAGCCTGATGGGTTTCGGCTCATCTAGGGTTCGAAACTCACCTGGTGTGATGAACGTGGACCAGTGAATCACCCTTGGCTCTTTGTCATTGGTTGTGTTAACTTCGTCGACCACAACTCCTCAGCCTTCGTTGGCTTCAGCCGACTGCCTTGGCCCTTCTGCCACTCTGCCTTTCCTCTCCCTCTGCTCAACTCCTGCTTTTACCCCTGGTATCTTGTCGTCTTCCTCATCTATCTCACTCTCTCTCTTGAGTTTTGTCTGCTTATATAATCCACGTTTGTGTTTCTACAACCCCAGTCACTTTACATAACTTGAATCTCTCTACCTCTGTTTGGTTCGTTATTTTTTGTTTAAAGTCTTAAAAAAAAAAAGAAAAAAAAAAGGTATGAGTTGTTAATTCTTTACTGTCATAGTGGTTGTTTTTTTTCCCTTTCCATCACCACCTTCTGGGTTTGTGATTGGCACTAGTTTTGTTGCGGATTCAATAGTACAGTATCTATGACAGATTCCACCGGTGTGTCCACTACTTCTCAAACACCTACAAGTAAGAGTTTTCCTATACCTATTACTATGACTGATAATCCCAACCCTAGTTTTAAAATCACCACATCTCTATTTAATGGTCAAAACTATCTCGCATGTTCGCAGAGTTTGACTATGTTTTTGAAGAGCAGAGGGAAGATGGGGTATGTAGATGGCAGGATACAGGCACCCAGCACAACTGACCCGGGTTATGAGCAATAAGAGATTACCAACTCTTTGATAATAGGTTGGCTTATTCATTCGATGGTACCAGACATTGGTGAGGGCTACTTGTCTATGGAGACTGCCCAAGATGTTTGGGATTGTAACGCCCCAAAATTTCTCTAACATAATCTAGGTACATCGACTAATATTCATTACAGAATAATAGCAATTCCCAAATCATCATAACATTGATTAGAAAAGTTTGTACAAAATAGTCCCACATGCGAATTATACATTCAATGATATTACATACATGAATCTATAGCATGTTGAGCGTCAAATTTAAAAGTAAATAGAATGCCCTCAAGGGCTTACAAGTTCCAAGGCTTAAGCCCGATTACACAAAAATAGTCTCTCAAACTCAAACAGTTATAGCCCTAGGCTTACAAAATACAATCACAACAAAACATAGCCTTGTGCCCTATATATATATATATATATCCATGCTCTAGATTGGCTGGTTCACCACATCTTTTCCTGTACCAAAATCCCATAGGGGTGAGCATAAAGCCCAGTAGAGAATCCTTAACAAAGTATATACATTTATGCAAGATTCCCAATATGAAATGCAAATGTTATGCTATGCCATTTAAAAGAAGATTGCATTTTTGATCTTGTGAAAACCACCATGCTCAATGATAATTTGAATTCTCAACAATTTAGAAATTTACAATTTATTTCAGAGGGGCTGTAAATACGACTCAAGTAATCCCTAGGTTGGTGTCTGCAAGTAAACATAACTAGCACTACCAAAACCCCACTTTACCAGTTGCTAACCGGAAGGGAAATGGTACCTCTTCCGCTCGTGTTTAAGGTCTTTCACCCTGAACACTCAGGCCAACTTAATCAATTTCATCTACACCTCCTATCCGGACTTACCAACATATTTATCCCAAAACATTTCAATAATTCTCATTTCGAAATACTCTTTTCTCAATGTAAACGTTTCCAAAGTCGATTCAAAATGTATAATGATCAATTGAATGAGTACGTAAAGCAATAACTACCAATGCCTCATAACATTTTCTCCATTTTTAAGTATCTCAACAATGATACGATAATAACCACATGTTCAATTAAATCTATCAACACGTAGCAACATTTCCTCATCTTTGTATAATTCTCAACATTTTAGTCATTTCAAGACTATATGCAATGTTTTGAACATCAACTTCCAAAATCACAATTCTCATATTTCATGGAACTCAATAATGTGCCATTTCATAACTACATAAGTATATGCATTTAACAATAAATTCAAGTAAGGTTTCCAAATCCTCATACATCAAGAAGTTGCCATGTTTGCAACAACAATATGAAATTTCCACTCACTCCTTCAATTAACCCAAGAAAATCCATAAATCCCCAACATTTTTCCAAAACCCCCAATTTCTAGGTTTTTCACAAAAACTAGACATTTCTTCATCTCTTTGTAAAACCTCACTAAAACATCATTTTTAAGCCAATGTGTTTCAACTATTCAAGAAAATCTTTAAAAAGAAACAAATGATGAATTCCTTTTACAAGCCATTAATTTCTTAAGCCAAAAACCAATTTTCAAAACAATCAAAGAGAAACTCTCAAAATCAACTAAAAACTAGTAAAACATATATATAACTCTAAAAAAATCCCTACCTCAAGTTCTTGGAGAGAAAGAGATGAAAACCCCAAGATCAACGGTGATGAAACCCGATCTTCACTGCACACAATGAAGCTCTAGCTTAGCTCTCCAACTTTAATCAAGGAACCAAGGTCAAAATGTTTGAGGATTTGGAGAAATCAAGGATTTAGTGGGTGTTGATGTAGAAAATATAGAGAGAATGAGGAGAAAAGGGTTTTTAGAGAGAGAGAGAGAGAGAGAGAGAGAGAGAGGTGTATAAAATGTTATACACTCAGCCCAAAGAAGGAAGAAAAAGAAAATTTTCAAACACAGCGCCTCCTACGCATACGGCACCCACTCCCGCACGTGTGGATTGTGCTTCCCGTACGTGCGGCCCTCCCAATCCGCACCTCCTCCCGCACCTGCATATAATGCAGTGTGCTAACCATAATTTCTCAGATTCCTGCACGTGCGGCCCCTCTCCGCACGTGCGGCCTAAGGCCCCTCACGTGCGGCCTTGGTTCTCCAGCCCAGAATTTCCTTGGCTCAATCCTTGGCACTCCGGACCGAACCCTTACCCTCCGAAACAAGTGGAATTCAACATTGGAATAAACAAGAACAAAGTTTTGAGAAAAACTCCCGAACACAACAAACCCAAACGATTAACAAAATTCCGAGTCAACTGACACCCCAACATGGCCAACCCAAAGTTAAACGAGGGAAAACGAAACGAGTAGCGCACTCGGTCATCACAAGGATGCTGTGGCTACCACCTATTCTCACAAAGGGAATTTCTCACAAGCATTTGAATTACGCCACTCTATTAAGAGCTCTGTTTAGGGGGAGTAGACAGTTCTTCAGTACTTCACCTTCCTCACCAACGGCTGGAAATGCCTTTATCACCTGCAGGACTATAAGCTTGTTTGCACTGCTGATTCCGTCGGGTAGGGGAAGTTCATTGCATAGGAAAGAGTCTTCAAGTTTCTGGCTGGCCTCAATGTGGAGTATGATCCAGTTCGGAGTCGAGTTCTGAATATAGACACTCTTCCTTCACTTCAGGAGGCATTTGCCTATGTACAGAATGAGGGGGTTTATGAAAAAAAATAAATTGGACTATCATTTTCACCAAACAAGGGTCAATTTTCGAAAATAAAAAAGAGAAAATTTATGAATTAAAAGTTAATTGTTTGAAAAAAAATTCTTATTTCATTTTGTTATAACAATCTTTTCACGAATTATAGTTTCAAGCACATTATTGAAGTTTTATGAGCTTTGCTTTCTTTAATCTCAATTATCTGTTTTAACTTTTTGTCCAATTGTTTCACTACTTAGGATTATGAATTTGGGTAGTATTTGAAAAAACGAATGAAAAAATGTGAAGAAAATATGAATAAAATATTATTTATTTATTTATTTATTATTTATTTTATGATCCAAAGTGAGTCTATTATGTGATTTTTTTTTTTTTTTTTTTTTTACCATCTTTTATTTAATTGTGATCATGTTTTAATTTCTCGTTATTAGACCCTACATGGAGACTTGACACTCTGTTTGCTTGGATTGGGCCATTGCACTTCCATTTTTACAAGCATATGACAAAAGATCGGGCTTGTCTTTAGTCTCAATTTAAGAGAATTTGACCACGGCTTTTATTTTGTTTCCTACACGTTCATATTTACCAAATAAGATAACTCATTATTATTTTTTTCCCCTTAATTATCCAAATAAGGTGGAGCGCATGCTCTTCCTGTTACGAATACAAAAACGAAACATTGAATATAGAATATACATAAATAAAAAATATTTTATCTTTTATTTTTGTTAATGATATCCACTTCTAGAAAATTCCATTCATCTATATAAATTTTGTGTTTTTGGATTTATTTTTTTTCCTTTAATTATTATTTATTTTTCATTTTACTAGATGGACGACTTTGTGAGGCAATTGATTTTGAATATTTTATTAGAGTTTGATGAGATCATGTCAAATAATAATTTGAATAAAAAGAAAATTGCATTCAAGGACTGCAACTTTGTCAATGCCAGGCAGACACAAAGATTAGATTAGGACATTGTAATGTTTCGACACTTACGCTATGTTTGGTTGGAGAATTTAGAGAGAGATTTCGAAAAGAAAAGGGAAAAGAAAAGGGAAAATGCGTGTGAAACTAAGTGAAATGTAGGTATATTTTATTCACATTTCACCTACTATTTCTATTTCCTTTTCTAAATCTCTCCTCAAATCCTCTAACTAAACATAGCATTAGTAATCTTCTTATTTATTTATTTATAATTTTATAATTGAATGGATTTCGAATCGTGATGATTACTCACATATTTGATATTATCCCTAGCAAATTCTTTGTTTGACAAAATTTGATACAAATAATTAAATTTTAGATTACATTTATATATAAAAAAAATATTAGAGTAGCATAACCACTAAAAAATTACTAAATTTCACTTTTTATCTTATGGTTTGACACATATGCATAACTCCGGTCATAAGCATATAACTGTTATATGATTTATGGATTAAAGTGTATCGTTAGGTTGATTAATGTCTTATTCAAAAATACTAAATATCTTTATACATAAGTAACCTTAATGTGTAAATCATAGACATTTTCATCATTTTTGTAGAAAACAAAATTTACTTCAACTCTTATTATTTATTTATTTATTTTTATTTTTATTTTTTTAATGAGCAATTTACTCCCCTAACATTTAAACATGAGCACAAAACTCTCTGTGCTCTGACATGCATTTTTAAACATCAGAGTTACTATTTTTAAATGATAAAGAGAGTAATTTCCATATTGATCAAATTACACGAGGGTAAAATGAAATTTGTCACAAAAAAATAAAAGGAAAAAAAAAATACAATTTTGATCTTGTTCAATTATTGTCTTGTCTAACATCTAAAGGTGACTTTAAAAATAAATAAATAAAGAATACATTTTTTAATTATAATTGGGTAAATTACACTGACACCCGCTGAGATTTATATTTATTACAGCTTTTTCCCTCACATTTGGAAAATTATACTGACCCTCCTTGTTAATTTAATTTTATGTATGATGATCATTACGATGAGGGGGGAACTATAATGAAACTTTAAACCTTAGAGAGCAATCTGTAATGAAACTTTAAATCTCAGAGAGGGTGATGTAATTTTCAAAAGGTGAGAGGATAAATTGTTATAAATATAAACTTCAGGGATGTCAATGTAATTTACCCATTATAATTTATCAACTAAAGTTCAAATTCATGATTTCTATTACTTTTTTAATAGAGGTCAAAGGTCAACTAAGACAATAATACAATCACCACTTGGCAAGGGAAAGGAAGGTGGTGGTAGCTTTGCTTGTGATTTGTCCAACTTGGTTTGAATATAGACTTGAGACCCTGTTTGTTTTAGTCTGAAAATGGTGGGATTAAACTAATAATTTAGTGAATTCATCATAAATCATGTTTATTTTGTAATAATGTCATGGAACTAACAATTCAAATCTCTTTCAAGGAGGGTATTCATAATCTCATGGATGGGTTGACTTTCACCATTCTCAAAATATTATTATACCCATATTTTACAAAAATAATAAAGTTACTTTTTACATATTGAGAATTTTTATTTTTATGTAAATTGATAATTAACAAAATCCAGGATTATAATTCAAAGAAACTGTGGACATGGTCAAATTAAGTTTGTTTCCATGACTTGCTAAATGGGCAAGTTTGGCAAAGGGGCAAATGTCAGGATATTACACATCCTTCTCTTCTTCCTCACTTCTTTTTTTTTTTTTTTTTTTTTTATAAATGTTTTTCTTTATTTATTTATTTATAGTTTACGGAAACAAGAAAAAACTTCATGATAATTGAGGGGTCCAAATGTGCGATTTTAAAATGAAGAGGTTAGATGATACTTAATAATAATTGACGTGGTAAAGTGTAAATAGCTTAACTATTAATTAGTACTCTAAAAATGTATAAATAGGTCTAGTATTTCCTTAGGGAACATTAAAAAAAAAAAAAAAAATTATAAATAACACACATTCTTTATTACACATATTTTTATACATAATATATAATATTTTTAAAATTTTAATATGTGTCCTAAAGATTTGTTAACAAAATTCATATGCATATATACACACTAGTAATGCCATTTTACCATTTGGTATGACTATTCACATTTATCATTTAATGTGATGCATTTTGTTATAATTTATATAATATATAGTACTAATGTTTTACAGCTATGAAGGCATCAAATCAGATAAGAAATACAAAGGATAAAAATAAATAGTTCACCTAATGTTATTTCATTGAGAACTAACCAGGGCCGCCCAAAGGGCCTGCAAATAACGCATCTGCTTTAAGTTTTATAACAAAATGTCTCATTTTGATTTGAAATTTTATAAGTAAAATTAAAAATTAAAAAATAAAAAATAAATATAAAATGTCAATAATTTTTTCAAATTAAAATAAGATTATCAATTTTTTTATTAACTTCATATATGTGCTCTACACTTATGTGAGACCACATTTATATGTGTAATTGATAAAATAAAAAAAAAATAGTAATTTTTAGTAGAGAAAATAAAATTTAGTTAAAATCAAATATTCTTACTAATAATTTCATTCAATAGATATTAATTTCACTAAATTTAACTTGTAAGGAAAAATTTTAATTTTTTATACACTTGACATTTTTAACTAAAAATGAAGTTTATTGACATGATACATAAACACAACATGATAATATAAAATAATTAATGGATTGAATTAGAATATCTCCAATCCTTCACAAAATTCTGCATGAAATTTAAATTTGATACAAAAAATTGGTATAAAAGAGATCAAATCCTTTCATTAAACTTGTATTCTTTCATCTCTAATAAAAGTTTATTTCAATATATTTTTAGTTCTGAGAAAGAAGAAACTAAAGAAAATAAAAACACCCTAACTTTAATTTTTTGTTTTAAGCCACACGTGTGGTTGAGCCGGCCTGAAACTAACAAGGTTAACGCAATTGGTCAAAGTACAAAAACAAAAATTAGCATCTAGCTATTAGATATATATATGTTTCCAATCCAACATCCGGAAGTTAACTTTGTTATTATTATATATATATATTTTTTTTTGGGGGGGGGGGGGGGGTGGGGGGGAGTTAGGTTAAGGGAATGAATAGTTATTTGTTCAATTTTTTAAAATACCCATAATTTTGCTGCTTGGTTTTTTTATTTTTATTTTATATTAAAAATGAAAAGCACAATCTATTTTATATTATCTTTTTAAATGGTCAATTATCTTCATGTCATTTTAATCATTTTATATTTTATCTCCTCACAATTAATAATTCGCCCAAATTATACATATTTACCCTTATTCTAAGCCCTAACCATATTTCTCCTAACATCTCTCACTGCGAAATTTATAAAGAGAGAAAAATGATGGACTATATAAGGGGAAGGAAAAATTATTAGGTGTTTTAGGGTATCATGTGTTTCTGTCACCAGCTAATTACCAATTTTTATACCGCATGTTGTTCTCTCATACCTTAACACAAAATTGTAAGCTATACCTCTCCATCAATCAAAACCTCTTAGGGTACCCCCTAATCATGTCCTAGGATCACTGAATAATTTATTGGGCAAATTATACTGGTAGTCCCTATATTTTGCTGCTTCGTATAATTTTGATTTCTATACTTTCAATTGACTCAATTTTGACCCTTAATTTTAGATTTTATGTCAATTTAGTCTAATTGACAACACCATTAGGGCATTTTACGAAAAATAATCACTGAGTTGGTTGAGGTTAACTCATGGAATTGATCAAACTTACAATTTTGGCCTTAAAAGCATGACATATGTTGTTCATGTGTACATTTTTCATAAAATAATGCAAATAATTATAATCAATTAGATCAAATTGAGACAAAGTGAAAATTTTAGGGTTAAAGTCGAGCCATTTGAAATTAGAGGGACCAAAATAACATAAAAATCAAAGTATAGGGACTGCCCGTATAACTTGACCAAATTCTTTATTTGTTATAGATATGGGTATTTTAAAATAAAAAATTCCAAATAATTTCTTTAAATAAAGAAACCAATTGCGGAAGTTAAAATATGAGAATTAAAATAGTCATGATAATAAAACTATTTAAATTGGTACACTCCAGCAGGGAAACTTCATGCAATTTCACAGGAACTCGTATGAATAATGCTGCAAAATTGCAGGGAAAGTTTCATTGTGAAGACTATTCTCCTTTTAGAATTAAATTTTCAAATAGGAAAAAGGTTAAAATACGATAATATTCTGTTCTCACCACCTGGCAAATACAATAATGCCTAGTATTCAGCACTATATATATATTATCATCTTGCTATATATTCTTCATGCACTTCTCTCTATTGAAATCACATTCAATCAAGTTTTTGTGTTCAAACATTCCATCTTTCCTATACTACTAATTTAGAACTAGTTCTATAAACCTTTCATAAGGTGGGCAAACAGTGAGGTGATAAGTCAGACCTACAATCATGTATAAAGTTGCAAGTGCATCCGAATACCTAGTAATCACCGGGGTTGGCATCCCCGACATAAAAATCGCGAAAAAGGCATGGGTTCTTCCTGGCCAATGCTGTGCAATCTTCGACGTGTCGCCTGTAAATTACACTTTCGAAGTCCAAGCCATGAGTGCTGAGAAACTTCCTTTCGTTCTGCCTGCAGTCTTCACTGTTGGCCCCCGTATCGACGACAATGCCAGCCTCCTTAAATATGCCAAACTCATCTCTCCCCATGACAAGCTGTCTAATCACGTCAAAGACCTCGTCCAAGGCATCATCGAAGGTAATTAATAATGTTGCAAATTAAGCTACAAATTTTTAAATAAAGAATTGGGTAAACTTCACTTTACCCTTTATGGTTTGGGCCTGGTGCGGTTTACTTCTGACATTCGGAAATCACCATATAACCCTTGTGATTCATGGACTAAAATGCACACTAACTTCTGTTAACAAAAGTAGTAAATTGATAATTATACCCTCATATATAAATGAGGGAAACCAGTTCTTTCTCTCTCCATCTTCATCTTTTTCTCTTTCTGCATTTTCGTCCCAAACACAAATACAGAGAGTGCAAGAATCTGAATGCGTGCGTGTGAAAGTTTTGTCTCGGCAGAATTGGAGGGAGTTTCTCTATTTTCATTCAAGTCCTCCATTTCCATCAATCATCATTCACATTTCATAGCTCTCTCTCTCCTCTCCTCTTCATCTTCTTTAGCCCACTCCTTCTAAAACCCACTCATGTAAATCCCCATTCCTCTCTCTCTCTAGATCTGCTCGTCTCTTCATATCTCCATTCAGTCAAAAACTCATTTACACACCCTTTAATCTTCAAAACAAATGCACACTCAAATGAACCTCTAAAATGGGTGGTTTGGGTTTCCTTTGTTTCAGTCTCCTTTTTTGTTTGAACTTTTCAATCTCACAAATTTCACTAATGTCACAAATGCGCTGTGGCGGTGGGTTTGATTCACAAGTTATAAAATTTAAAAAAAAAAAAAAAAAAAAAAAATTGATTGTGTTGTATATATATATAGTTTGATTCAGAAGTTATAAAACTAAAAAAAAAATTTGATTGGGTTGTATATATATATATATAAAATATCCAGATCTATAAACTTCTACCCAGAAAAAAAAAAAAAAAGAAAAAAAAAAGATGAAAGATAGTTTGATCTAAACTCTATGATTTCTTTATTTGATGAATATAATTAATTGAGTAATTTGGTGAGAAATATTGAACCAATTTTAGTTTATACATATGCAATCTCATATAATGGCATCTTTTGTAAATTTGAAGAGGTAGAAAGAGTATTTTCGTCATAAAAATGGACTCTCTCTATAGAGGCGCGTGACTTTCACATTATGTTATTTTAGACAGAAAAGCTAACTGTGCGTTTTAGTCCATCAACTATAAGGGGGTAATGTGGTATTTTCGAATGTCAATAGGTAAATCGCACCCAGCCCAAACCATAAGGAGGTAAAGTGAATTTGCCCTAAAAAATTATGTGAGATTCTGGGTTGTATTTTGAACCAATATTTGTCTTCCACTTCCTACTTAAAGGAAAGATATCTCTTATCAATCTCACAGTTCTTTTTTTTTTTTTTTTAAATTTTTTTTATTATCTTATGTTCATTGATTACTTGATTCAGGATTTTTATTGTTGACATTTAGAGAATTAATGTCACACACACACACATGCACACGCACACATATTTATCATCATTTTGTATTAATGCGCTATGTTTATATTTATGTATTTTTAATGAAAAATTCTTGGTAGCTCGAAAGATTGGCTCGAGTTTGGCTCGACAGCCCAAAACGATGTCGTTTTGGGCTGTCGTTTTTTTTTTTTTTCTCTCTCTCTTCCTTTCTTTCCTTCCTTTCTTTTCTTCTTCTTCTTCGTTTTTGTTGAACACAAGCGAGAGAAACAGAGGGGAAGAGGAGAGAGGGAGAAAGAGAGAGGAGAGGAGAGAAGGGAAGAGGAGACCGCCACCGCTGCTCGCCTCCGCCACCGCCACCGCCGTCGCCGCCACCGCCACCGCCACCGATCGTCGCAGCACCAGCGATCGCCGGCTCTGCCTCGCCTCCGCCTCCCGAACCCCGCTTCCAGCCCCAAATGTTGGGCCCCCTCCAGTCCCTCCTCCTTCCTCCTTCCTCCTCCTCCCCTCCTCCTCCCTCCTCCTCCCTCCCCTGCTTCTGGTTCTGCTTCACCTCTTCTCTTCTTCTTCTTCTTCTCAGTTAGCACGAATTCGAGCCAAATTCGAGCCGGTAAATTCGAGCTACCAATCGCTATTGATTTTTAATTTCTAAATCCCCAACGAATAATCTTCTATGAACAGAAAAATTGTACAAAATTATTATATATATTGAATGCTCTATTTTATTATAATAGTTTCTCTTAAAATATAAGCTCATCATTATGAACATAAATTCTCACTGAAGTTATGCTATAAAAAAAATGTATAGAATGACATAGCAACATGGTAACCCTATCTCCTTAAACAAAGAACCCATCAACTTGATTGTAAATTGTATAAACGTTACAGTTATATCATTCTGATAGCAGATTCTGATCTGTACTGTACATATTTTTTGTAAAAATATCTTGTTCCTTCTCACTATCATATCATTCTAGAACTAAATTTATGTATAAATTTTGGATAAGAAGTTTGTTTTCATTTTTCAAAAAATACTTTTCAGAAAATTCTACTTTCTTGTTTTCCGTATTTTTTTGTTTTTACTGAATTTTTTTAATATTTTAAGCAATTTTTTTACTTTTTAGACACACCTAACATAAATAAACCTAAAAAGTAAAAAAATTGTAAAAACAATCTTTTAAAAATTCACGAAATACCAAAAATATAAAAAAAAAAATACAAGAATTCAATACATTTTTTATATTTTTATGTATTTATTAATTTTTTAAAATATTTTTTCACAATTTTTTTACTTTTTAGATACATATAACTAAGATACATCTAAAAAAGTAAAAAAAATGTTTAAAATTTAAAAAATATTCACTAAAAACAAAATAATACGAAAATCAAAAAATTCAATTTTCAAAAAACTTAATTCAAAAAACTTAAACCAAATACACTGAATAGTTTTTTCATTCCCAACAGGTGAAACACGTGTGCTCGCAGCCTCAATGACCATGGAGGAGATCTTCAGAGGAACCAAAGAGTTCAAACAAGAAGTTTTTGAGAAAGTTCAACTTGAACTTAACCAATTTGGGCTTTTAATCTACAATGCCAATGTTAAACAACTTGTTGATGTTCCTGGACATGAGTACTTTTCATACTTGGGTCAAAAAACACAAATGGAGGCTGCTAACCAAGCCAAAGTTGATGTTGCTGAAGCGAAAATGAAAGGAGAGATAGGGTCTAAGCTTCGAGAAGGACAAACCCTTCAAAACGCTGCGAAAATTGATGCGGATACAAAGATTATATCGACACAAAGGCAAGGAGAGGGGAAAAAAGAGGAAATTAGGGTTAAGACCGATGTGAAAGTTTTGAGAATCAAAGGGAGGCTGAGGTGGCGGAGGCAAATGCTGAGTTGGCAAAAAAGAAGGCGGGGTGGGCCAGAGAGGCACAAGTGGCGGAGGTGGAGGCGACAAAGGCGGTGGCGCTTCGGGATGCAGAGTTGCAGAGGGAGGTGGAGATGATGAATGCATTGACTCAGACGGAGAAGCTTAAGGCTGAGTTTTTGAGCAAAGCTAGTGTTGAGTATGAAACAAAGGTGTGCAACTTACACTTTTATGTAATCGGAAAATGAGTGAGACCTCTTTTTGGAAGATTTCACAATCTCTAAATTGATCTACATCACTCATGAGTAA
>CM039318.1:110627125-110712125 GCA_022316695.1 Camellia oleifera
ACGCCGAGGCCAAGATGAAAGTTTTGTTAGATGAAGCAAAGGCAACCAAACAAGCCCAAGACCAGGCCGAGGAAAAAGCAGAGATGGCAGAGGCTATGGTCGAGGTTCTCAAAACTGAGGCCAAGAAGGCTGAAACAAAAACAGCCGAAGCCCAAGCAGAGCTCCGAAAAGCCTTGGCCACTAAAGAGGTCGAAACCAAAGCTGCCGATGAGAAGGCTTTCTCAGAGGGGCAGGCTGCCGTCTATGATGCATACAAAACCCAGGTTACCTAAGCCTGTAACCGAGGCTTTCTCCTCGGCTGGACTACGGCCCTAGACAAACTGTCTATTCCTGCGGACTCCCTCTTTGTGATACCAATCAACTCCAATTGCCATTCCCTCCTACTCCCAAGGATTCAGAGGACGAAGCCAAGGACAAAGACTCCGAGGCTGATGATGCTGATAAAGAGGAAACTGTACTGGGGTCAAGTCCCCAACTCTGAATGTTCAAGTCCTGGACTTGACTCATGATAAGGAAGAGGACTTGGTTTCCAAGGGTGCCTCTCCCAAATAAACAACTTCTAAAGCCGAGGTTCTTTTAGCCGAGAAAAGCTTAGATAAGACCCTTCTGGAAATTGACGCTGAGATAGCTGCGGAGAAGGAGACTACATTGCCAACTGAGGTCGACACAAAGCCAACAGTCGAGGTTAAGCAACTTGAAACTGATGCCCGTGCCTCCAACACTAAGAATTTTCTGAACTTTTCTTCTTTCAGTTGTACCTTCATTTTGTTTGAACACTTTTAAGTTCTAATTTGGTCGATGAGCCTTCTTTTGTAATCGAATAAGTTGTCCTTTTGCCAGGTCAAAGTGCCTTTTTGCTTATGAACAAGTTCCATCTTCTGGATGCAAGTCTTATATTTCCTTCTAAGTGTTGAATGCTTCTCATCATGTATGTTTACTGCTTTCCTTCCATGCCTTATATGCTTTCATACTTAGAATATTTCTACATTTCTTCAAAGTATACCTTAACTGTATAATAACTCCGGGATATAATACCTCGGATATAAACCGTGACTGTTTGCCTCAGCCAACCATTAGCATACCTCGTCTAACACTTTAAAAATATCAAAATATTTTTACAAGTGTTATTAAATATTGCTTTTTTACCTCCATATGCTATCTTCTATTAAGACTTCACCCTTTCCAAGTTTTGAAAACCTGGTTGGTCACCTCGGGTAATATGTATCTCGTATACCTTATTCATAATTACCTTGGCTAACTCCAACTTGTAAATTTCTCCGAAATTTCAACAGTTGTTCAGCCCATTTTAACTTGTAAATTTTTTTGAAAATTTCAACAAGTCCTAAGCTCTTAAGTTTATTTATCATTCTTGCTCCCTGCCCCCTAATGTGAACCTAAGTTCCACTTAAGTTCACATTATGCATTATAGTCTATCACCAAAGTCAGATTCAAACATAGACTAGCCGAGGTGTTCAACCTTGGTTTTTGTGTTAATCCGACGAAAGCACACTGAGCTCCACTCTAAGTTTAACCTGGCCACCATGGCAAACCTAGATTAGTTCAACTTAATTCAACTCTATTATATGCAAGTATAGTTCAACTCTGTCATATAATAAGTCTAAGTTATTCGCCATGCTTCAATAAAAAACATTGCCAACTTAGTTCAACTCTATTATATGCAAGCATAATTCAACTCTGCCATATAATAAGTCTAAGTTATTCGTCATACTTCATTCAGAAACATCGCCAACTTAGTTTAATTTTATTATATGCAAGTATAATTCAACTCTGCCATATAATAAGTCTAAGTTATTCGTCATGCTTCATTCAGAAACATCGTCAACTTAGTTCAACTCTATTATATGCAAACTCCGCCATATAATAAGTCTAAGTTATTCGTCATGCTTTATTCAGAAACATCGCCAACTTAGTTCAACTCTATTATATGCAAGTATAATTCAACTCTGCTATATAATAAGTTTAATTTATTCGTCATGTTTCATTTAGAAAGATCGTCATAGGACTGGTCAGTCTTATCGCACAAATTCAAAAATCATAAAAATCAAACTAGCATGCTTTTATTACTTCGGCCAATAAAATTATGACATAAATTTTGAAAAAAAAAAAAAACTAATGATAAAAAAACTTCAAGTTGCAAGTGTTCCAGGGTCTTAGCAACTCTTTGCCCTCAGTGTCTTCAAGCCGATATGCCCCATTACCGGAAACCGAGATGGCTCTATAAGGCCCCTCCCACTTTGGGCCAAGTTTTCCCGCTCTGGGATCCTTCTTGTTGCCGATGACCTTTCTTAGGACGAGGTCCCCAACCTTAAACACTCTTAGGTTGACCTTCTTATTGTAAGCGCTAGCAAGTTGTTGCTGGTATGCCCCCAGCAGAATTGCTGCTCTCTCTCTCTTTTCTCCTCCAGCAGGTCTAGATCTCAGGCCAGGTATGCCTCATTGGTCCTATTCTCTACTCCCTGGGTTCTGATCCCTGGAATGCCGACTTCCAGTGGGATAACTGCTTCAGTGCCATAAGCTATGGCAAATGGAGATTCCCCGGTTGATATTCTCGGTGTAATCCGATATGCCCAGAGTACATTGGGCAACTCTTCCACCCGTTTTCCCTTTGCTGACTCCAGCCTCTTTTTGATCCCATCCAAGATAGTCTTATTGGATGCTTCTGCCTGACCATTACTCTGAGGGAAACTTGGAGTAGAGTAGTAGTTTTCGATTTTGTATTTTGCACAGAAGCTTTTGATTAGCTTACTGTCAAACTGTGTACCATTTTCTGGTATTATTACTCTTGGGATCCCAAACCTGGTGATGATGTTCTTCCATATGAAGTTCTTTATATCTGTATTTCGAATCTTCGCAAGGGGTTCAACTTCTACTCATTTTGTGAAATAATCAGTTGCTACTAGCAAGAACTTCCTTTGCCTAGTTGCTTGGGGCAATTGTCTAACTAGGTCCATGCCCCATTGGGCAAATGGCCAAGGGCTAGATACTAGGTTCAAATCTGCTGCTGGTTGATGTATCAAAGGTACAAACCTTTGACACTTCTTGTACTTTCTGACGTAGGCTTCAACATCCTTTTGCTTGTAGGGCCACATGTACCCCTGAGTAATGGCCCTATGAGCAAGTGATTTGCCCCCAGCACGGCTTCCACATACTCCTTCATGTATTTCATACAAGAAGTCTTCAACCTAGAAGGGATGCACACACCTCAAAAGGGAACTAGTGAAGGATCTCTTATAGAGGTGGCCATCTACTGTTAGGCTAAACCTGGATCAGTGCCTCATATTCTACTTCATTGTTTGAGGCCTTGAACCCCAAACGAATAGATTGTTTTAACATGCGCCCATCTGGTGATACTAACACTACTCCTACCCCTATTCGTTGACGGTTTGAACTTCCATCAACGAACAGGCAGAAGGAGTCACCGATGTAGATGTTGTAGGGCTTTAATTTCTCTACCTTCTTCTGCTCTGCTGTGGGGTTTTTCATTCCCAGCTGGGTCTTTTCTTGTTCCCCTGGACACCCTAAGCCGTGGCTTACCAGAGCCCGACGTGGGATGGCACCAGGTGTGAACTCGGCCAGAACTTGGCCTTTGATTGTCGTTCTGGGCCTAAACTCTAAGTCATATTAGCCTAACCCTACTACCCATCTGGATAACCTACTTGTCAGATCTCCTTGTTATAGCAGGGACTTCAAAGGTTGCTCAGTTAACACCACAATCTTGTGGGCTTAGAAGTAGTGATTCAGTTTTTTTGAAGCCATCACCAGGGCTAGTGTTTACTTTTCCAAGGGTAAATATCTAGTCTTTGTACTTGCTAAGGTTTTACTCACATAGTATATTGCCCTTTGTTCTCCCTCATCTTCTCTGATTATCACTGCACTCACTGCATGCTCTGAAATGGCCAAGTATAAGAATAGTTCCTCTTTAGGTACTGGATTTGACAAAACTAGAGCTGTTGTTAGGTATTTTTCAAGTCGGCCAAGGCGACTTTGCACTCTTCTGTCCACAAAAAATCTATGGCCTTCTTTAACTGACTAAAAAATGGTTTGCACTTATCTGAACTTCTGCTTATAAACCTGTTCAGGGCTGCGGCTTTTCCGGTCAACATCTGCACTTGTTTTGCTGACGTCGGGCTCTTCAAGTCAAGGATGTCCTTAGATTGATCCGGGCTTGCTTCGATGCCCCTTCTGGTAACCAAGTATCCCAGGAACTTACCAGACTCGACTCCAAATGCGCATTTCAAAGCATTAAGTCGGAGCCGATATGTCCTTAGGATGTCAAAAATTGCCTTCAAGTCTGCCAGGTGATTCTCAGGTTCTTTGGTCTTCATGACCATGTCATCAATGTACACTTCCACTGTTTTGCCAATCAGATGTCTGAACATCTTGGTCACCAACCTTTGGTAGGTTGCTCCTGTATTTTTCAACCCGAAAAGCATCACTCTATAGCAATACAACCCTTTTGGGGTGATAAAAGCAGTCTTCTCTTTATCGGGGGGATACATTGCTATTTGGTGGTATCCCCTGTAAGTATCCAGGAAGCTCATCTTTCCATGCCTTGAAATGGCATCCACTCCACCCTCCACTTGCCATTCTTCTTTTTCACCACCACAGTGTTGGACAGCCAAGTAGGGTAGTTCACCTCGCGAATGGCCTTGGCTTCTAGCAGTTTGTCCACTTCCTACTCAACTACCTTAACATGCATCAACGTCAGCCTCCTCGCTTGTTGTATGATAGGTTTAGCCAACCTGTCTACATTAAGCATACAACACATGACCTCAGGGTCAATGCTTGGCATCTCGTATGGTGTCCAGGCAAATACTTCTATGTTGGTCCATAAGAAAGCTTCTAACTCCCTTTTCTCCTCCTCGGCCAAGCCTGAGCCAAGAAGGAAGAAGCGCTCTTCATCTCCTTATTGGACCAAAATTTTGTTCAAGGCTTCCTCACTTTTGTCGACCGGTTCTTTGCCAACGTCATCCAAGACCTCCATGTCCTCATCTTCAATTTCTACTATTTCCACCTCTCGCACGTTGCAGGTGGATTTCATTACTGCCATGGAGAAATTTTTTGCTCGCACCTGATCTCCTCTGACCTTCTCAATTCCATGCTTCGTTGCGAACCACAACAGCTGGTGCAATGTTAAGGGAACAGCTCTCATTGCGTGCAACCATGGCCTTTCCAAGATAACATTATAAGGGGAGGGGTATCAATTAATTTGAACTCTGTGCTTACCTTCTTGGTGCTTGCCTACACCTCTAAATTTACTGCTCCTAAAGGCCATGTCAACATTCCATTGAACTCGACCATTGGGCTATCGGACTGCTCCAAATCATCTCGGTGAAGGCAAGCTCCTTGTAACATCTGACATACATGATGTCACAAGAGCTACATTGGTCAATCAGAATGCGCCTTACCTGGCATTCTCCAATTTTGAGGGTTACTACCTGAGCATCGTTGTGTGGATGTTGCACCATGTCTAGGTCGGCTTCAGTAAAGGACACCATTGGTCCCTGGCACTTATCTGTCTTAGGCCTTTTTTACTGGACTTGATACACATGCTGTAAGTGTTTCACCCTCTGAGTCTCCCTACGTGCCTCGTTCTCATTGACGCTTGAGTGAATCACATTGACCACTCGAGGTTCATTTGCTTGATGTGGTTGTGGTGGAGGTGGTGCTGTTGGTGCCTGGGGTAGTCTCACCTGTTCTTTTCTCATTCTAGCCTCCTCTACTAGGTCCCTCAAGTGACCCTATCTGAATAGGTCCTCCAAATGTGTTTTCAGGGCTTTGCACCCCTGAGTCAAGTGCCCATCCTCATTGTGGTAAGCACAGTGCTTCCCAAGACTTCTTCCCATAAATTCGTCAGGAATCTTCTATGAAGGAAGAAACTGGTTCTCGAAGAGAATAAATCTCAGTTCTTCTGGCCAGTGAGGGTTTTGCAGAAGAGGGGGTGCAGGAGTGTCCATCTTGAAAAAAGAAGGGAACTGAGGGTTGTTCACACATTCAAGCCAGTCAGAAGAGCAAAATTTTTCCCTCTGGCTAAGAATGATGAGATGTACCCTTGGGCTTCCTCTGGACAACGAGTGGCTTGCACTATCTTCGTAGGCATGGAGGATGTGTACCATGCTATGAGTAAGTTGTCTTCCAAATTACGTCGGCGGTTGATGGATACATATGGGTAAACCACCGAGCTCCGAGCAAAATGAGAGAAAGATGGAAGATCAGCGAATTCGACGAAGTGATGATTAACTATCTAGTGGGCTTTAAAACAAACATTTGATGAATTGTCCAATCCAAATAACTCAACCTTCACCTACAGGCATTCAAGGCAGTTATATCACATAAGCACATAGCCTCATGGTAAGCATGCTATTCATGGCAACACTCACACGCATGCAAGGATGCTAAAGCATAAAACTCACCGAGTACTCCAAGAAAAAAAAGAAGCTCATTAGAAATCCATGCATGATCCTAGATGTACAGAATTGCCTAATGCAACACATGCAAAGATGCAAATTATAGCAAGCTCGGCTATTCTAAACATGGCATATGAAATGCTACAACTAACACGTATTCAATTTGGAATTGAAATACAAATGCAGTTTGTATGATGCACCGAGCCCAGTGCGTGCAAAACAGATGAATGATGCAAACATGCTGTCATACTGTATGCTAATCGAAATATGCCCTATATCTAACCATCATAAGCGGGTAAATAAAAGGGAAGAAAGACGTGGGGTTGGAAGACATACATCACACTCACCCACACTTATTACAATTATGCCCTCGCGCAGAGGGTCCAAATAAATAATACAGTCCCGAATGAAAGAATAATACAGTCCGAATAATACAGATAATATACAAATTCCTAATTAATTAACAAATTAACTAAGAAAATACTGTAAACTGGCATGCAAGCCAGGGACTGCCTTGACTCCGCTCCGGATAATGAAATAATGCATGTTTGGGCTGCCTTGCGCGAAAATCCACTGGAATGCCCCAATTAGCCTCTATTTGCAATGTTTCTCGAAATGTGTGCCAGACTCCGAAAAGTTGCTGATTCTTCATTTTGCTGCAACAGAGAGCAGGAAAGGAGCATAGCAATGTATTTCACAAATATATGCATGCCTCGATCCTCGGGCCACCAATCACGCATATCGATGCACGATGGCCGAGGAGCCGAATTGCACAACTCAATATAGGGTGAATGCATATGAATGCTACAACAAAACCTAACTCCATCATGGATAATCCGGAGTGTCGGTGACTTGGGAATTAAGACCCGTTCCATCACTCGGAGTACGGAACGCGCCTCGTTTCCCGTGCCTGGGTTAACTCGTATCCCAAAGACGATACAATGTGCATGATATGCATGAAATGCAGCTAATATGCAATCCTAACATACACAATGTCATGGAATGGCATACACGCTGTACGAGGTAATACACAACCGGGCATACACAATGCTATGGATAAAATGGCATACGCAATGCAATAATGGGATTACACTAACATGAGAGAGCCTCAGCCACACTCACATAGGAGGCCATCAGATGAAAACAAAATACCTCGAAGTGCGTGCCCGCGGGCACGTAAACCGAGAACAGACCCTCGGGCACCGAAATACCACTCTAATGAGACATGGCAAAGACATGGAATATGATATGCAAACATGCAAAAATTAGTGACAAAATGAGGGGCAAAACAGCCTCGAAATGAGGCGAAATAATACCCGATATATGAGATGATCCCGAAACATGGATTTCAATGCATAAAATGGCCTACAGCTATACTATAAATGCATAATTGATACATGAAATGAAAAATAAGAAGAAAGACAGCCCCAAAAATGACATTTTTACAGTACAAAACATGGCCAATCAGCAATCACAAGTAGGGCTAAAATGGCATACAAAAATGGCTCCGCAAGAGAGGCTATGAAGCAAGTGGTAGATGCAAAGCCCAAACAGAAAAATACCCTTCTACAACACTGAATAGGGACTAAAAATATGAATATTTACAGTAGATTACAAGCCTCAAATCAGTAGGCAAACATGCTCAAAATGCGATGCAAGATTAAGGCCAATCAAGAGGCTATGACATGAGGTATACAAAGCATTCACCGAACAGCCAAAGACCCTTAATGAGACATTCCAAGAAGGTAAAAATATGGCCATTTTCAGTTCTGATCATGGCCCAAAACAGAATCTAGATAAGCCTAAAAAAGCATGCAAAAATGGGGGCCAAAGAGGGGTATAACATGAAGTAGGCCAAATATACATCAAACAGCCAAAGACCCTTAATGAGAAATTCCAAGAAGGTCAAAATATTTCCATTTTCAGTTCTGATCATGGCCTAAAACAGAATCTAGATAAGCCTAAAAAAGCATGCAAAAATGGGGGCCAAAGAGGGGTATAATGGTAAGTACAACATGGAGGCCCCCAAAAGTGTTTAGCCCTTCTACAATGTTGTAGAGGGGCTCAAAATAAGCCCACTCACAGTTTATATCATGCTCAAAAACGGATCACACATAGGATAGAAATACCATGCAAAATAATGGCATACAAAGAGATATTGAAGCAAGTACCAAATGGGGGGCTCAAACAGGGTTGAGCCCTTGAAAAAAAATGAAGAATGGCTCAAAATAATTACCCTTTAAGTTAGGGTCGGAGCCCAAAACAATAATAAAATAGGCTATAAGAATGGTGCAAAAAAGTGCTACAAAAGAGGGAGATTGGTACTTACCCTTGAAGACCACTTCTTTGCTACCTCTTGGACCAAGGAATGTTGCTTCCTAGCTGCTAGAAAGCTCCCCAAGCTGCTGTAAATGGAGTGGTGGTGGTGGTGCTTGGTAGTGATGGAGAAATGGTGCAAAACTTAGAGATTTTGAGAGGAAATGAGAGAGATATGTATCTATGAGATTAAGAGCAATCTTCCAAAACCTTGAAGGAGAGCTAGGGCTGCTGTATATATGCAAGGATGGAGGAGAAAGGGAGAGAAAGTGTGTAGAGCTTTGGGTTTAAGTTCCCTTCTTCAACAAAAGTCCCCCGAAATCAGATCTTTTGGGGGAAAAAGCTATACAGCTATAAAGTACACAGCATGGGGATCATGGCCGACCAACTTTTTGGGCTGCAGGTGGCCGGCCGGCCACCCCCTGTGGCTGGCCGGCCAAGGGTCAAAATGGGCCAATTGAATTAGTGGCCGGCCATATGAGATTAGTGTCCTTCCATGTGTGCTGAACATAACCCTGTGGTTCAAAATTGGAAACTATAAAACAGGAGAGAGAACAAGCCATTTTTAGGAGGGGTTCAAAAGGTTCAACAACAATTAGTGGCCGGCCATAGCATATTAGGGTCCTCCCATGTGTGTACAACACAAATATGTGGTTTGGGGTTGAAGAAAATGGCCCTAGAGTGGTCAACATTGGCTCGAAAGTGAGAAAAATGGGCGTCGGAGGGCGCCGGAGGAATATAACTGGTTGCTGAGACAATTGCTAGCCTCCCACCCTTCAGTGACCTTCCTGGTGATAAAACAGAGGTACCTGCCAAAACTGAACGAAAACCGATGCAAAACGAATGCTCGGGGGCCAAAACACGCAGTTCGGGGTCCTAAAAATAGGCTGTTAAGCACCGAAAGTGGCATTCGACCACGAAGTGAGTCTCTCAGACCTCAGTGTCCCTCAAAAGGGAGTAAATAAGATGTATGCCAAAAAACGGAGGAATCGGAGATGGTTAGACTGTCCCGAACCGAGACACACGGCCTGACAGCTCCGAAAACCGGAAACCGGGCTCCGAAATGGGCAAAATGGCCTACGGCCACGAAATGTAGCCCACAGCCACTGAGAGATGGTCTACGGGACCTCTCCCTTCCTTCAGGAAAAGAAACAGAGAAAATCGAGTCTGGTTCGCAAACCGAGACAAGGTACAGAAGAGGATTCGGAAGTCCGGAGGCAGGGCTCACGGCCGTGACTCTAAGACTTCAGAACGAGCACAATATGCAACATCACCGAGCACTCAATCGGTGACGTCTGAGTCTTAAGGTCGGTCAAAAATGGGGTGTCTACAGGCCTATTCAGATTGTAAACCGACGAATCAAGAAGTTGAGGAACAAAAAGATTCCGTTAGTGAAAGTTGACTGGCAAAACCACGGCGGTGTGTATGCCACTTGGGAAAGGGAAGACGATATGATGAAGAGATATCCTGAGTTGTTCCCACTAAATCCTGTATTCTTCCAAAATGAAGGTAATTCGAGTTTGGAGGACCAAACTCTTTATAACGAGGGGAGACTGTGACAACCCTCACTATTGTTTACTGATAACACCACTGATTACTGCTAAACTGAGACTGATCGTGATAAATAATTGAATTGATTGAAATTCTGAACTAAATGATTGAGTGTATTAGTTTAAATACATGTCTATCTGTTTGACTGTTAATTGATCTGTTCATGTTTTAAGTTTTAAACTGCAAATTGAAGGCCTTATCGGCGGTCGAATCTAAAATTGATTAGTGTTTTATGCTAATTAGGAATTATGTGATTTTATGGTAAATTTAATTGAAACTTGATTTGGTATGATTAAATTAGATCAAACAAGCTAAATTGCAATAGTTGGTCTTAATCAACATTTTTCCACTTAGTGGGCCATCCCATAAAACATATTGAGCTTTAATTCAATCACATTTCCTCAGCCATACTAAACCAAACCGACTAGAGAGAGAGAGATAGAAGAAAGTTTGAGTTCACCTAGATTGGCTTGGAAAAATTGGAAGATTTGAAAAGAGGATTGCATAATTGGGCCCCCATAGTTGAAATTGAAGACATAAGGTAGAGCTTTTACCTTCTTGTTTTTGAATTAAGTTGGTTCTTGCATGGTTTAGAAGAATGTTGAAGTCTAGAGCCAAGTTATGGCTTAAATTGTTGAATTGAAGCTTGTATCATGCATGCATGTACATATTCTTGCATTTTGAATTTGATTTTCATGAAAGCTTGCATGCATGTTTACATTTTGGTTGAAATCCATGATTTCATCATGTTTTTGAAGGAATAGACTCACTTGATCATGTATTGGAAGCTTTGAATTTGATTGACCACATGCATGTCACCTTTAACCTATGTTCTTGAAGTTTTGTTTGAATTTGGGTTTAATTGAACTACTTTTGGGCTTTGATTTCTCAAATTGATCTTTAAAACATGTCATATTATGGGTTTTAAAGTGTTTTCCAGAAAATTGACCCAAAAGGATCGAATTTGATGCTTTAAAGTTGAGTTTTGAGCTTGAGGTTCAAATATGGAAATTCCAGATTTTGGACTCACGCTCGAGCGGGGAAAGTGACACTCAAGCGGGAAATGCATGTATCCAGTACTTTCATGTGTTTTACAGTCCGCTCGAGCGGGGGAATACACGCTCGAGTGGGGACTTGAGTCACATGATCGAGTGGGGGTCGAGCACCCGTCGAGCGTGAATTTTGAGCATCCAGTACTTTTGCAGTCCGCTCGAGCAGGGAAAGTCACGCTTGAGCGGAGCTCCTTTGTCAGCATGTCCGCTCGAGCGGGGAAACCCACGCTCGAGCGAGGCCCCTGTTTCTGCAAAATTTTGAAAAGTGTTTTAAAGTGCATCTTTGCATCCTCATTCCATCCTAGGCATTCCTAGGCCTAGTTTAAGGCATCTTAATGGGGATATTGATGTAGAACCACACTGAGGCAAATTAGGGATTAAGTTACTGTTTCCCAACTGTGTAGCTTAGTGTGTGTTCGTTCTGTAACTGTGTAGGGTTGGCATCCAAGGACGTTCATTAGCTGTGTAGCCCGAAACTCTGTGAGTAACAATGTTGTAAAGATATATTTGATCGTGAATGTAACGACCCGGAATCGTAAATCGGAATTATCAGTAATTAATTATGCTTTAGCATGATTTAATTGGGAATTATCTGTTTGATTGGTAATAATATCTGTTGTAATGACAACTACGGGACTGAAATCGATGACTGAAATGGATTCAGAAAATGAAATTGAAAATGTCTATGTGATACCGGGAATTTTTAGAACTATCTGAAACGATAAATTGAAGACTGAAATTCGTCTGAATCGCTAAGCCTTGTTTGGCTCAAGTTTTGGCACAATTTGATTTATGTGATATGTATAGATAAGGATAAAGGTTTTGTTGACCCACTTTGACTCAAATACAAAGAAAGAAATATCTAGGGGAGAGAGAAGAGAGAACATTCGGGAGAGAGAGAAAGCAAAGAGGAAAGAAGAAAGGGAAATGAGAGATTAAGCTCTACAACTCCATTAAAGCAACTAAGGTAAGAATTCCCCCCTAATTTCTTGAAATAAAGTTGAATCATCCATGGTTTCATGGCAAGTAAATAGAATGGAAGAGAAATTATGTGTAATTTGAGCCTATATGACATGAAATTATGATTATTGAGTACATTGAGAGAGACCTCCATGGATGTTGAAATATGAAGCCTTATTTCAAGTGTTTTCAAGTATTTAGACCTTGATTTTCATGATTTTGGAGATTGCATGTTGGGTTGGAAGTTTGGAAGAAGAACCCAGAATTTTCACAGTCCGCTCGAGCGGGGATCTGGACGCTCGAGCGGGGATTGCACGCATCCGGAATCTCTGTCTTCGTTCACAGTCCGCTCGAGCGGGGGTTTGGCCGCTCGAGCGGGGACCCATTTTTCAGAAATTTCAGGAAATGTTCCAATGAATGTTTTGGCATCCTCATCGCATCTTGGGCATGTTTAAACCTTAAAGAAGTTAAGATAATGAGATTATGAGATGGTAACACCATTAAGAGAATGCATGAATTATGTGAATTGATGATGATATATGTTAAGGAATGTGTTATAATGTTGATGTTTGCAGGTCAAGAGGTGAAGACCGTGCAACCGGTTTCGGAAACCCTCTGTAAGTGACATTTCTGTAAAGATATGTTAATATGAAATTATGTTCTAAAAGTGCTATGATATGATACGTTTTGAAATGAGAATGTTTTCTGTGAACGAATGTTCTATTGCAAACCTAGTATGGCATCCATAGTCAGTTGAGTCATGGGGGCGAGAACATGCAGGCCCATGCGTCATGAGTCATGGGGGACGGCATGGAAGGACAAGCCCATGACCAGTTTACGAGATCTCGGTATGTGTTTAATCGGTGTCCGGGACCGATTACTCTAGTCGTTAGTCGACACATGTTATGTTCTATGGAGTATGCCATTATGTATGTTCTTATAATGACGAATGACTGAAGTATGTTTATGACTGTTTTATTATGGTTTTATGAAAATGTCAGACTTCGTTCACTAACCCTTTACTTTAATGTTACTTGCTGAGCTTTAGCTCATTGCCTGTATTTATGTATTTTTAGGTGAGCAATCTGGGAGCCAAGTCTAGGCGGAGTCTCGGATCGAGCCGCCGTTTTGAAAGCCTACCGTTTTGAGTGCTCTGAGCCGGAGCTAGGCCTGGAAGGCCGTTTTGAGAGCTTTTCTTTTGTCTTGCATCTGTTGTATGTATTTATGTTTTGTATATGATCATGTTGTGTAAAGATAGTGGGTAATTAACTCATTTTTGGCATGTAATGTATGTTCATGTAAATGCACAGCTCTTGGACTATTAGGTTTCTTTTTCGCTTCCGCGGGCCCCGTTTATTTATGTTTTGTACAGTAAGGCCGGAGGTAATTTACGAATTACTGGCCGGTCACGTTGCCGGACTTTTCGGGGCAAGTTCGGGGCGTGACAGAGTGGTATCAGAGCGCACGAGTTAATTTACCCACACACGTGTCCATATGAGCTGTTAGGTGCATTAGAAAAGATATAGAGCATAGCATGAGCATATGTGCATGTGTGTGTGTGTTTCGGTATATGAGAAACCAGAATTGGATGATGATGAGGCAGTAAAGGAAACAGTATATAGAAAATGAAATGTTGTATTTGCTATGGGTTCCATAGACAATGGAAGATACCAATGCAAGAAACGTAGATGAAACAGAACCGTCTGATGCAAGAATGAATCGATTAGAAAGAATGGTAGAAGTCTTGACTGGGTTGGTTAGACAGCAGCTAGAACAAAACCAACAACCACAGCAGAGACAGCCATTTCCGCCTCCTCCACCACCACCAGTGCAAGTAGAACAGATGAACAATGATGACATTATCAGTTTGACACAGAAATACAAGAAATTGAAACCACCAGAATTTGCAGGAGGCATTGAACCCTTAAAGGCAGAGGCTTGGGTCTTAGAAACAGAAAAGATTTTCGAAGTATTTCCGTGTAATGATGTTTACAAAGTGTTGTTAGCAACCTTTACTCTGACAGAAGAAGCTAGACGATGGAGAATGTTGGTACGAGATCAGAATAGGGATTTGACATGGGACCGATTTAAAGAGATCTTTTATGAAAAGTATTTCCCACAATGCATGAGAGACAGGAAAATATCTGAATTTGAGCAGCTGAAGCAAGGTGCAATGTCAGTAGCAGAGTATGAAAGTAAATTTACTGAACTAGCTCGTTACGCTCCTCATATGGTTGATACCGAATATAAAAAGGCAAGGAAATTTGAGGGTGGTCTACAGGTTGAAGTGCTTGACCGAGTGAATGTGCTAAAATTGGAGAAATATGTTGATGTACTGGATAGGGCTCTGATGTCCGAGACAAATATTGCGGCTTTGAAAATGTCCAAATCAACGACGATGACTGACAGGGAGGGTAAGACATTTAAGAAACAGAAAGTGGAAGTGATTAGTGAATCAGTGGGCTCCGTAAATGATAAATCGAATCTAACCATTAATGATACTACAAAGGGAGGTGTGCCTACGTGTAAAGACTGTGGGAAACAGCATTGGGGTATTTGCCGCCATGGATCTGGAGCCTGTTACAAATGTGGACAGAAAGGACATTTAGCCAGAACTTGTCCACAAGTTTACTCACGGAATGAGAGACCTATTGCTAGTGGAGTTAACTCAACAACGACACCGATGACGATTGCAACGTCTGCTTCCGAGGGGAATGCTTTGAGGCAAGCAAGAGTTTATAGCTTAGTTCCCGAAAAGGCACCAAATACTGGAAAAGCGAAGACAGGTATGACTTTATTATTTAGTAAGATAGCATTATTACCTATGCGATGGAGATTATTGAACATGGAATATTTAACTGATGATGGAACGAATTTTCTTTATTATTACCTTTGCTATGGATTGTTATGTTATGATATCACCTTTGCATGGATGGAACATTTATGACGGGGGAAATTAAGAATGTGTAACTCAGATTTATGATTGAGACTATGCCAAAGTAAGAAAAGTTTGGAGGACCAAACTTCTTAAGGTGGGGAGAATGTAACGACCCGGAATCGTAAATCGTAATTATCAGTAATTAATTATGCTTTAGCATGATTTAATTGGGAATTATCTGTTTGATTGGTAATAATATCTGTTGTAATGACAACTACGGGACTGAAATCGATGACTGAAATGGATTCAGAAAATGAAATTGAAAATGTCTATGTGATACCGGGAATTTTTAGAACTATCTGAAACGATAAATTGAAGACTGAAATTCGTCTGAATCGCTAAGCCTTGTTTGGCTCAAGTTTTGGCACAATTTGATTTATGTGATATGTATAGATAAGGATAAAGGTTTTGTTGACCCACTTTGACTCAAATACAAAGAAAGAAATATCTAGGGGAGAGAGAAGAGAGAACATTCGGGAGAGAGAGAAAGCAAAGAGGAAAGAAGAAAGGGAAAGGAGAGATTAAGCTCTACAACTCCATTAAAGAAACTAAGGCAAGAATTCCCCCCTAATTTCTTGAAATAAAGTTGAATCATCCATGGTTTCATGGCAAGTAAATAGAATGGAAGAGAAATTATGTGTAATTTGAGCCTATATGACATGAAATTATGATTATTGAGTACATTGAGAGAGACCTCCATGGATGTTGAAATATGAAGCCTTATTTCAAGTGTTTTCAAGTATTTAGACCTTGATTTTCATGATTTTGGAGATTGCATGTTGGGTTGGAAGTTTGGAAGAAGAACCCAGAATTTTCACAGTCCGCTCGAGCGGGGATCTGGACGCCCGAGCGGGGATTGCACGCATCCAGAATCTCTGTCTTCGTTCACAGTCCGCTCGAGCGGGGGTTTGGCCGCTCGAGCGGGGACCCATTTTTCAGAAATTTCAGGAAATGTTCCAATGAATGTTTTGGCATCCTCATCGCATCTTGGGCATGTTTAAACCTTAAAGAAGTTAAGATAATGAGATTATGAGATGGTAACACCATTAAGAGAATGCATGAATTATGTGAATTGATGATGATATATGTTAAGGAATGTGTTATAATGTTGATGTTTGCAGGTCAAGAGGTGAAGACCGTGCAACCGGTTTCGGAAACCCTCTGTAAGTGACATTTCTGTAAAGATATGTTAATATGAAATTATGTTCTAAAAGTGCTATGATATGATACGTTTTGAAATGAGAATGTTTTCTGTGAACGAATGTTCTATTGCAAACCTAGTATGGCATCCATAGTCAGTTGAGTCATGGGGGCGAGAACATGCAGGCCCATGCATCATGAGTCATGGGGGACGGCATGGAAGGACAAGCCCATGACCAGTTTACGAGATCTCGGTATGTGTTTAATCGGTGTCCGGGACCGGTTACTCTAGTCGTTAGTCGACACATGTTATGTTCTATGGAGTATGCCATTATGTATGTTCTTATAATGACGAATGACTGAAGTATGTTTATGACTGTTTTATTATGGTTTTATGAAAATGTCAGACTTCGTTCACTAACCCTTTACTTTAATGTTACTTGCTGAGCTTTAGCTCATTGCCTGTATTTATGTATTTTTAGGTGAGCAATCTGGGAGCCAAGTCTAGGCGGAGTCTCGGATCGAGCCGCCGTTTTGAAAGCCTACCGTTTTGAGTGCTCTGAGCCGGAGCTAGGCCTGGAAGGCCGTTTTGAGAGCTTTTCTTTTGTCTTGCATCTGTTGTATGTATTTATGTTTTGTATATGATCATGTTGTGTAAAGATAGTGGGTAATTAACTCATTTTTGGCATGTAATGTATGTTCATGTAAATGCACAGCTCTTGGACTATTAGGTTTCTTTTTCGCTTCCGCGGGCCCCGTTTATTTATGTTTTGTACAGTAAGGCCGGAGGTAATTTACGAATTACTGGCCGGTCACGTTGCCGGACTTTTCGGGGCAAGTTCGGGGCGTGACAGTGAACATTTTCTAAATGATCAACTGTACTGATTTCTGAAATGATATTTCTTACTGAATGAATGTTTGTCCTATTTGCGAACTATATTCGTGGCATCCATAGCAATTTACTATTATTGCTATTGTCACAGAGATCTCTATCGGTTCCCATGTTTGGAACCACTACTGTTTACTGATATGATGGCCATCAACTGACTGTTCGGTCTGTTAAGACCTACTGTACTATTTCGCTATTGGATGTACCACATACGACTGCTATGACTGAATGACTGATATACTGAAATAACTGATTTTTTTAAATACTAAAAGGACATTCATTCTTAACCTCTTTACGCATATGTTATTCACTAGGTTTTAACTCACTGCTCATATATATATGTTGATGTTCAGGCACCGGACCGTTGCTAGGAGCGTCAGGCTAAGCTCTTCTTTTGTCAAGCCAACCTTTGTGCCTCACTTTGAGGTTCTAGATCTGTTTAAGCTAAGGCTACTTTTCGGGTGTCTCAGTTTCATCCTTCTGTCTCTGTTCTATAATGCTGTTAAGAACTTGTACTATACTGTTCTAATAAGGATCAAGTCCATGTCCTGGATGATTGTATATATTGTGCATACTGTTTTGGTACTGAATGTAAATATGTTATGAAAAGTCTTTTTGCATACAGACTGTCACAGCTCATTGGACATCTTTTAATTACTGTTTTGGCTTCCGCCAACTCCTGTACTCCATATTACTGTTAAGCAGGCCTTCGGTAATCTTGGATTACTGGTTGGTTACGGTACTAAACCCATAGGGGCAAGTTTGAGTCGTGACAAAGGCCTTCTCAAACCCTCCTTTTGGTTGGCAGGAGTGGGTGGATGATGTCCTCTTAGACAGGGGCCTCTGTCAGCGCCTTTAGGAGGCCCGGCTATTGATCCCAGCAAAAATATCTCGATCCCTATCCATCCGTCGCAACAATGCTAGCCTTGAAGCCATGGCTCTCCGGTGGAGCACCGAGACACACACTTTCATACTTGGCCAGGATGAGATGGGCCCACCCTCGAGGATGTGTTCATTTTGTTGTATCTAGAAGTGACTGGCCCTGATGCCTTCTGTCCTGAGCAGACACCCTCCAAGGATGATTCTCTGATCCAGTCTCTAAAGCTAAATCTTCAAGCTTGTGGTCGGTGGAGTTTTGTATTTGATGGTTCAGCGAGGAGGACCAATCGAATGAGGACGGACTGTGTATCCTACACCGCATAGATCCGCCACTTCTTCAGAGATCTTTAGCCCCTAGCTAGAGATGCTGACCTTGATTCTCGGGAGTATGAGGTCGGCCCAATGTATGGCTCTAGGCTCTATTTTTTGGGATTTCTGGCTTACTTCTTCTCATTCTTCATTCTTCCGAGTACACCTCCAGATTCTCTCAATCCTTTTGTCTTTCCCTTGGCAGTTAGGCTCTTCAGAGGGGATCGGATTCCTTTGGCTCCGCTATTTCTTGGGAATCTTTATTAGTGGCTGGATCTACTACATCAAGACATGGTTCGTTCCGTGGATCGATATGAGCCTGTCTCCTTTATCCACAGCCAGTTCCTGCTTTGTTTTTTCTTCGAAAGGTTCCCAAAGTTTGCCCCTACTCCGACTGTATTCGAGGTAGAGGTTCTTTGGGAGATAGTGGATAAAGATGATATCCCCGTGCTCGATACTGACGAGTCTCGCACATTTGAGAAAGCGAAGTCTTGCCAACCGTTGATCACACGTTGGTCACGTATCATTTCCACCTTATCCTTGAATACTTTGGTGGATGATCCCCGGCGCTTTGTGGCACGCCCTTATGTATGCCCACCAGTGGGTGTGGCAACACCGCTTATCTATCATGGTTCCTCCCGCCTAGTGTCATTTCCCTTGCCGAAGGGCATCTTTGCATACCTTGTTGATATGCTGATAATGGTTCGTCCGAGTTCGTTACCGATATGGCATGAGGAGGGCTTTGATAGCACCGTCTCCAGACTTGACAGAGTAGCATGTCAATTCGGGTTTGACTAGTGTGCCCCGGGGCCAGCACCTCCTTTATTATCCTTTTCGAAGAACTACAGGCACTTTACTCGCAGACTTGTACACACCATGCTTCCTATATCCGGCTCTTTGACGATGCCAGGCTTGAGCCAAGTAGGGGGTTTCACCCCCTCTTTTAGGAGGCATTGGCGGAAGAATATTGATGCATTTATTGAGTTTGTCCAGAGCAGACCGACCATATGTTTGCCTCCGCTGATTTATAAGAAGGACTCTTCTCTTCGGCTGCCTGAGAGCCATCTGCTCCGATTGACCCTCTGGCTTGGGTGTCTGCTTCCAGCCTGGCAATTGGTTCTCCAGAGCCAGTCCGTTTGAATAAGGCCTCTGGTCCTCGGATGACCTGCCTTAAGAAGATGGCCCACAAGAGTGCTTCTGATGCTAGTCCTTCCACTCCCCGCCTTTCCAAAAGGCTCCATCAAGTACCAGATAATTAATTTTTTTTTTATTTGAAGTTACTTTCCTTCTTGCGGTTATCCCTTCTTAAATGAGCACTTTTCATTTTCCCCCGTTATGTAGGACCCTGCGGTTGCTGACATTCTCAGTATCGTGGTTACTGGCCATGCTGCCTCCACCAGGTCGAACTCAGACCTGGACGACACCCTCCCTTTGTCTACAAGACTCGTGAAGATGCGCACCCCTCGTATAACAGTTATGGATGATGATGATGATGAGGCTGAGTCTTCTGATCATTGTTGTGACCTTGTTCCACATATACGTCGTCACCATCCTCTCGTGACTGAGGGTGCCTCTCCATTGGTCAGATGTTCCCCTCATCACTCAGTTTTAGAGGAGCATTATCTTGGTGACGAGGTTATCGGGGCTCACTGCTCTGATGTTGACATTATTGAGAATCATGGCTCTGATGCTGAGATTATTGAAGGGACTGGTGCCACAGAAATTGATGCCTCAGGCCGTGCTTCTAGAAGCAATGTAGAGATGAGGCGCATCTCTGGGAATAGTGTGGAGGTGGATGTGCTAGAAGTTTCTAAGACTCGCTCTGGTACTTATGGTGATTCTCATCCTCCGGGCGTTCTTCTTTCTTCAGGGATGACTACTACTGTTCTGGCTTCATTAGATGTTGAGATCGATCAGTTGCCTTTTGTACGGCCAAGTGACTTTGTTGATACTAGGAGCCCTTCAGTTGCCCAGGCTTTGCATAATGATTCTCCCTTAGGTAATCTTTCTTTCTGAAGTTTGTCATGTACTTCTATCTATGAGAATTATTATTATTTTTTTTACTCAACTAGCTTTACTGCTCCCTGCCCCTAATAAGACTTCTTTATCTTTTCTTCAATGTTGGCCGCTACCGGTGTCCTGCCTTCTCCTGTCTCGGACTCTGCTCCGACTCTCTTTGTGACTCCTCATGGTTCTCCTTCTCAAGGGGAGACACTTGTCTTTGAGACGACTGCTAGAGGCTCTTCATTGCAGGTGCCTTCGAATGTTTTGGATCTGAATCTCATTGATTTCCACTTTGATAGTGATGTTTTTGGTTTTTCCCTTTATCGATCCGCATTCTCAAGCTCGGGACCTCTGTCGGAAGTTACCCCTCTGGATAGTTCATCTAACCCGATAGACATTGGGGAGATTCCTGAGACTAGTACCTTTCCGGCCCCAATCCCTCATTCGGCTCCTGGCAAAGTATTATTTCTCCATTATTGGGTAGCTCCTGAGTTTGCTTCAGTTTTATAACTTGTGCATTCGAGTTATCTTGAGACCTTTGCTTCATTTGCTTGCCAATGTCCACTCATTCAGATTGCTCTTCTCGAGTCTTTTGCTACTATCCTATACAGCTTGGACAGGCAACGGCTGTGTGACCTTAACGGGAAAGCAGTCGAGACAGCGTATCAGGGAATCTCTGACATGGAGCGTCACCAAGTGGATCTATCATGGCTTCGGAAGCGCCTGGACCAAGCACAAGTTTAGGAGGCAGATTCTCATGAGCTGGATGGAGTAAATCTGCTTCATTTTTTTAAACAGAAATGTTTTTCAGCTCTAATAATTTTAATGTGTAAAACTCATTTTTATATCACTAAAGCTCAATTAGAGCTTTAATTTTAGGAATGAATCACTGCTTTTTTTAAAATTTATTTATTTAGTATTTATTTTTTGGATGAATTATAAATACACTCCTAATATTTGCTTAAAATACGAATTGTCCCCTATAGTTTGGAAAATTACAAATACCTCTCTATCAGAATTTTTTATTTAACAAAATTAATTAAAAAAGTAAAATTTCTAACTGTTCATCTATACAATAATAAAATTATCTGAATTATTAATTGAAATAAAATTTTTATATTATTAAAAATTATTAATTAACTTGATGATTTATTAATAAAAAGACCTATTTTTAATGAAATTAGAAATCTTAGGGACATAATATAATTTTTACAACCACATGGGTAATTTGTATTTTAAAACTTTAGGGTGTGTCTGTAATTTACCCTTATTCTCTCTCTCTCTCTCTCTCTCTCTCTCTCTCTCTCTCTCTCTCTCTCTCTCTCTCTCTCTCTATTTATTTATTTTTGGCCTATTCAATGAATATTTTTTTCAACTTTCAAAGATGATTTCTATTATTATTATTATTATTATTATTATTATTATTATTATTATTTGTTTTGATGGAGATCAAACTATTCATAATCCTAGGATAACATATATTCTTATAATGTTTGTGTCAACATTTTGTGATTCTCATAAGTCTCATCTCTTACGCTTGTTACTTCTTTGGTTCCATTTTACTAATCAATTCATTTAATGGTCCATTAGGGTCAGCCCAAGATTGTTTACCTTTCTGGCTTTTTAAGGCTAAAAAATATTAATTAAATCTTTATATTCAAATTTGTTAGCACATATTCTTTATACATTTAATTTATCTACTAAAATTGTCAATTTTAATTTTGATCTTTGTTTTTTTCTATGCGGAAGGAACAATTATATTTATTATTAATTAATAATATTTCATAGGTAATGTAGGCATTTTGAGAAAGAATTTAGTATTTTAATTTTATACATTATTACATCAGTTGGAATGTTTGCTATATCTGTAAAATTTATTTTAAAACTTTAAATTATGAAAAAACAATTTAAACTATCAATATAAACACAATATATATCATGTTTATGTTATTTTTAATGTTAAGACAACATTTTTTTAAACTATCATCTTTAAAAATATTAAATAAAAAAATTCAAACATTGTTCTAGATTTGAAATTGATCCAACCTACTGTGGGGGCCGAGTAACTAAAGGGCCGAAGCCTAATGCGCACAGGGAGCCGGGTGTTGAACGGCTCCCTTCTGCTCTGCCGAGTAGGATATTTGGGCCGAATATACGAATATACCGGAAGAAGCGTGTTAGGATAAATGGAAGAGTACACAAACAGAAGGAAAAGTAGACCCAGGTCCCGAGGCTGAAAAATGACTATAAATATAAGAGCTTCAGACTAATAAAGGTATGTAAGAAAACACTTCTAAAAACTTAGTAAGCAAGCTTTCTGGAGGGGAACTGACTTGTCCGTCGGAGTGCTAATTCCGGCACCCCCGACCGGAGTTTGTATTTTTGCAGGTGACTAGCAGAGGATCATTGGCGTCTTCCAGGATTCGAAGAGTATTTCCAAACCACATCCACCACAATTGGCGCCGTCTGTGGGAATACTCAAATATATCCATGAAAGACGTGACTAAAGATCCCCCGATAGCCACCGACGAGACCGGACGAAGAGACGATTTCGCCCCGGTATTTACACTCGGGGAAGCAACCGTCGCGCAGCGACATGCCCCGCACTCTAGCTCACCAACGATTCTAACACAGGAGACGATGCAAGCGACCATGGAACAGGCCAGACAGACCAAACAGAGTTTGGACAGCATCATCGCTGAGAACGAACGCCTTCGCCGCGACCTGGCCTCAGAGAAAGCAAAGTCCCACCAGGCAAGACTCAAGGTTCGCGAGCGATCCCCAAAAGCGGGTCCTCGACGACCTCGCGACCAACAGCGCAATACCGGCGGCCGCCGCGCCTCAAAGGACTACGTTGAGGAAGTGACAGAGGACGCATGTCGTCCAAAAGGCATCCCGCTTGATACCGTCCATATGATATACAGCCTGCCGATGGCCCTGACGGTACATACGGTCCAATCACTTCCAAGCCCTCAAAAGCGGCCACCACCAGCAAAGCGTCCCCGGCTCCAAGAAGCGGCAAGCATCACCTTCGACGACTCTGATTTGAGCGGTGTCACACTCCCTCACGTAGATCCTCTGGTTGTTACGCTACGCGTACATAGGTTTATCGTAGAACGCGTCCTTATCGATCAGGGAAGTACTTCAGAGATTATGTACTATCGAACCTTCGTCAAACTCGGGTTCAACGATTCGGATCTAACTCCAGCTCCCTGTCCACTATTCGGCTTCAACGCCAACCCGGAGTACCCGTTGGGAAAAATCAGCTTACCCGTTCGCGCTAGCTCGAGAACGGTGGTCGCGGAATTCTTGGTTGTCAGGCTGCCATCGCCATACAATCTCATCATGGGGCGATCGTGGTTACATACCCTGCAGGCCGTCCCAAGCACCTACCACCAGCTGCTACGTTTCCCAACAGAGCATGGCGTTGAGCAGATACGTGGCTCCCAGCGGTCTGCCCAAGCATGTTACCTTCTCGCCGCCAGGACGCCGAAGGAACTGCAAGTAAACTCCGTCGAGGTACCCGGTCGGGAAGTCCTGGAAGACGTTGGGCGTCAACCAAACGAAAAGGCCACAGAAGGTTTAGACCGAGTCGACATCGATGGAAGCCCGGAAAAGTTTTTTATGATCGGCGCCTCCCTAAGCCAGGCCGACAAGCAGCAACTGATCACTTTCTTACTCGGCAACCTCGACGTCTTTGCGTGGACCCCGTATGAAATGCCGGGAATAGACCCAGCGGTCTCGCAGCATCACCTCAATGTCGACCCTCAGTGCAAGCCGGTCATTCAGAAAGGCCGGCGATCCTCGGCAGAACACACTGCCGCCGTTGTCGAGGAAGTTGACAAATTGCTTGACGCCGGGGCAATCAGAGAAGTCACCTATCCCACGTGGCTCTCCAACACAGTGGTGGTGAAAAAGAAGAATGGCACCTGGCGAGTGTGTGTCGATTTCACGGATCTGAACAAAGCTTGCCCCAAAGATTGCTTTCCCTTGCCTAGAATTGACCAACTCGTCGATGCGACGGCACGCCACCGCCGCATGAGTTTCCTCGACGCCTATAGAGGCTACCATCAGATCGCCATGCATCCAGATGATCAGGACAAAACTGCATTCCTCACTCCAAGAGGAACCTACTGCTACAGGGTTATGCCTTTTGGACTAAAGAATGCAGGGGCGACTTACCAAAGACTGGTCACCACGATGTTCAAAGAACAACTCGGACGCACTATGGAAGTATACATCGACGACATGGTGGTCAAATCTAAAGAAGAACAAAACCATATAGCCGATCTGGAAAGGACATTCAACACCCTACGCAAGTACAGAATGAAGCTGAATGCTTCCAAATGTGCATTCGGAATCGGCTCTGGAAAATTCCTGGGCTACATCGTCAACCATCGAGGAATCGAAGCCAACCCGAGGCAAGTCACAGCAATTTTGGAACTCAGTTCCCCCCGTTCAGTCAAAGAAGTCCAAAAGCTGATGGGAATGGCCGCTGCACTCAACAGGTTCATCAGTCGATCCACAGATCGTTGCAGACAATTTTTTCAGACATTGCGCCAGGGCAGAGCTTTCGAATGGTCCGTCGAATGCGAGGCAGCTTTTAACGGCCTCAAGACATACCTCCGGACAGTACCGCTTCTAACAACACCCGCCACCGGTGATCCCCTTATTTTATACCTGGCTGTCTCTGACAGGGCCGTCAGCGCCGTATTGTTAAAAGAGGAGGAAGGGCAGCAACAGCCAGTATACTATGTGAGCAAGGCGATGGTGGACGCCGAAACACGCTACCTACCGCTAGAAAAACTCGTCCTAGCCCTGGTCATGGCAGCAAGAAAACTGATGCACTACTTCCAAGCACACAGCATCAAGGTGCTAACAGATTTCCCCCTTCGATCAGTACTCCGGAATGCAGAAGCATCAGGGCGTGTGTCGAAATGGGCTCTCGAACTCGGCCAATATGACATTCAGTTTTCGCCCAAAACTGCAATCAAGGGGCAGGTGCTTGCCGACTTTGTGGCCGAATTCACAGGAGGACTTGCCGACCTCAAGCCTGGGGACCTCCAGCCAAAGGCCGAAGTTCGGTCAAAACCAGATTGGAGAGTCTACGTTGGGGACATCTGGCAATTATACTGCGATGGATCGTCTAACCAACGGGGCAGCGGCGCAGGCGTCGTAATTATGTCCCCAGACGGCGCAGTCATTGAACAGGCCGTCAAGCTCGGCTTCGAAGCATCAAATAACGAGGCCGAATATGAAGCCCTTTTAGCCGGACTGCGGAACGCACATGTTCTCGGCGCACGGCGACTGTTGGTGTTTTGTGACTCAAAGTTGGTAATCAACCAGCTGAAAGGGGAATATGCGGCGAGAGATGAGCGTATGGCGGCCTATATGAAAACGGCTAACTCGTTGCTGGCGAAATTCGACCATCACGAACTAAACCAAATAACACGCGATCAAAATACACACGCGGATGCCCTGGCTTGCTTGGCCTCCGCCATCAACTCCGAACTCAAGCGTACCATCGAAGTGGGCTTCGTCCCCGAACCAAGTATCGGCCCTCCGGAGGAGACCCACATCAATATCATAGAATCCGCTCCAAGTTGGAAGGACCCCATTGCTGCATTCCTTTCTTCTGAGCAACTCCCAGAGGATAAAAAAGAAGCACACAAGCTGCGAAACAAGGCTCTGCGATACTACCTTGATCCACAAGGGGGACTTTACAAAAAATCCCTCTCTGGCCCATACCTGGAGTGCGTGCACCCGGACAGAGTAGAGGAGCTGCTCACTGAGATACATGAAGGCAGCTGTGGTGCACACTCAGGGGGGCGCTCCCTTGCCCATCGGGCGATAACACAGGGATATTACTGGCCGACTATGAGAGTCGACGCACAAAATTATGTCAAGAAATGCGAACAATGCCAAAAGTTTTCCCCACTAACCCATCAGCCGGCAGAAGCTTTGAATTCAATCACTAGCCCCTGGCCGTTTGCTCAGTGGGGACTTGATATTGTAGGGCCACTGCCCAGGGCCCCAGGGAACAAGCGATTTCTAATCGTAGCAACAGATTATTTCACAAAGTGGGTCGAAGTAGAGGCTCTAACCCATATACGAGAGACTGACATTAAGCGTTTTGTGTGGAGGAACATCATTACACGATTCGGCATTCCAAGAGCATTGATCTCAGATAATGGCACTCAGTTTGACTGTGGCGTGTACCGAGAGCTATGCGGCAAATACGGTATTGTACCTTACTTTTCTACGCCGGCTTACCCCCAAAGTAACGGTCAGGCGGAAGCTTCGAACAAGTCCATCTTGGACGGCATCAAAAAGAGGCTAGAAAGTGCCAAGGGCAAGTGGGTCGAAGAGTTGCCAAGTGTACTATGGGCCCATCGAACAACACCAAGACGATCCACCGGAGAAACACCGTTTGCCTTGTGCTTCGGAACCCAGGCAATCTTACCCCCAGAGATCGGCCTACCAACCCTCAGATCGCAAGCCTTCGACACGGGTCGAAATGACATGATGCTTGCTTTGGACCTGGATCTGATTGAAGAACGAAGAGATCGTGCCTTGGCATCCATGGCTCGCTATCAGCAGCAGCTCGCCAAGTCATACAATCGGCGAGTCCAGCTGCGACGCTACAATCCAGGAGAACTGGTCCTGAAGAAGGTGCTACCGGCCGATCGGAGGCCGACCGATGGAAAGCTTGGTCCGAACTGGGACGGCCCCTATCAAATAGATTCCGTTGCAGGAACAGGGGCATATCGGTTGTCAGACATGTCAGGGAGAAACCTGCCACGGCCGTGGAACTCAACACATCTACGAAAATTTTATCAATGACCCGACCTGTGGGCTTGATATTTGTACACAATATCCTCGTAAATCCAAGATCTCGCGTTTTCACATGTTTAATCTCAACATTTCAAAGTCCAATAAGTCTCCGGATTCGGAGCCCCTTTGGTGCATGAAACCTCAGGGCCGAACAAGTCTCCGAATTCGGAGCCCCTTTGGTCCATGAAACCTCAGGGCCGAACAAGTCTCCGGATTCGGAGCCCCTTTGGTGCATAAAACCTTAGGGCCGAACAAGTCTCCGGATTCGGAGCGCCCTTCGTGGATGTCACGATTGGCCAGAATAAGTCTCCGGATTCGGAGCCCCTTTGGTGCATAAAACCTTAGGGCCAAACAAGTCTCCGGATTCGGAGCGCCCTTCGTGGATGTCACGATTGGCCAGAATAAGTCTCCGGATTCGGAGCCCCTTTGGTGCATGAAACCTCAGGGCCGAACAAGTCTCCGAATTCGGAGCCCCTTTGGTGCATAAAACCTTAGGGCCGAACAAGTCTCCGGATTCGGAGCGCCCTTCGTGGATGTCACGATTGGCCAGAATAAGTCTCCGGATTCGGAGCCCCTTTGGTGCATGAAACCTTAGGGCCGAACAAGTCTCCGGATTCGGAGCCCCTTTGGTGCGTACAACCTAAGGGCCGAATAAGTCTCCGGATTCGGAGCCCCTCTGGTGCATGAAACCTCAGGGCCGAACAAGTCTCCGGATTCGGAGCGCCCTTCGTGGATGTCACGATTGGCAAGAATAAGTCTCCGGATTCGGAGCCCCTTTGGTGCATAAAACCTTAGGGCCAAACAAGTCTCCGGATTCGGAGCGCCCTTCGTGGATGTCACGATTGGCCAGAATAAGTCTCCGGATTCGGAGCCCCTTTGGTGCATGAAACCTCAGGGCCGAACAAATCTCCGAATTCGGAGCCCCTTTGGTCCATGAAACCTCAGGGCCGAACAAGTCTCCGGATTCGGAGCCCCTTTGGTGCATAAAACCTTAGGGCCGAACAAGTCTCCGAATTCGGAGCGCCCTTCGTGGATGTCACGATTGGCCAGAATAAGTCTCCGGATTCGGAGCCCCTTTGGTGCATAAAACCTTAGGGCCAAACAAGTCTCCGGATTCGGAGCGCCCTTCGTGGATGTCACGATTGGCCAGAATAAGTCTCCGGATTCGGAGCCCCTTTGGTGCATGAAACCTCAGGGCCGAACAAGTCTCCGAATTCGGAGCCCCTTTGGTGCATAAAACCTTAGGGCCGAACAAGTCTCCGGATTCGGAGCGCCCTTCGTGGATGTCACGATTGGCCAGAATAAGTCTCCGGATTCGGAGCCCCTTTGGTGCATGAAACCTTAGGGCCGAACAAGTCTCCGAATTCGGAGCCCCTTTGGTGCATAAAACCTTAGGGCCGAACAAGTCTCCGGATTCGGAGCGCCCTTCGTGGATGTCACGATTGGCCAGAATAAGTCTCCGGATTCGGAGCCCCTTTGGTGCATGAAACCTTAGGGCCGAACAAGTCTCCGGATTCGGAGCCCCTTTGGTGCGTACAACCTAAGGGCCGAATAAGTCTCCGGATTCGGAGCCCCTCTGGTGCATGAAACCTCAGGGCCGAACAAGTCTCCGGATTCGGAGCGCCCTTCGTGGATGTCACGATTGGCAAGAATAAGTCTCCGGATTCGGAGCCCCTTTGGTGCATAAAACCTTAGGGCCAAACAAGTCTCCGGATTCGGAGCGCCCTTCGTGGATGTCACGATTGGCCAGAATAAGTCTCCGGATTCGGAGCCCCTTTGGTGCATGAAACCTCAGGGCCGAACAAGTCTCCGAATTCGGAGCCCCTTTGGTCCATGAAACCTCAAGGCCGAACAAGTCTCCGGATTCGGAGCCCCTTTGGTGCATAAAACCTTAGGGCCGAACAAGTCTCCGGATTCGGAGCGCCCTTCGTGGATGTCACGATTGGCCAGAATAAGTCTCCGGATTCGGAGCCCCTTTGGTGCATAAAACCTTAGGGCCAAACAAGTCTCCGGATTCGAAGCGCCCTTCGTGGATGTCACGATTGGCCAGAACAAGTCTCCGGATTCGGAGCCCCTTTGGTGCATGAAACCTTAGGGCCGAACAAGTCTCCGGATTCGGAGCCCCTTTGGTGCGTACAACCTAAGGGCCGAATAAGTCTCCGGATTCGGAGCCCCTCTGGTGCATGAAACCTCAGGGCCGAACAAGTCTCCGGATTCGGAGCGCCCTTCGTGGATGTCACGATTGGCAAGAATAAGTCTCCGAATTCGGAGCCCCTTTGGTGCATGAAACCTTAGGGCCGAACAAGTCTCCGGATTCGGAGCGCCCTTCGTGGATGTCACGATTGGCCAGAATAAGTCTCCGGATTCGGAGCCCCTTTGGTGCATGAAACCTCAGGGTCGAACAAGCCTCCGGATTCGGAGCGCCCTTCGTGGATGTCACGATTGGCCGGAATAAGTCTCCGGATTCGGAGCCCCTTTGGTGCATAAAACCTTAGGGCCGAACAAGTCTCCGGATTCGGAGCCCCTTTGGTGCGTACAACCTAAGGGCCGAATAAGTCTCCGGATTCGGAGCCCCTCTGGTGCATGAAACCTCGGCCAGAATGAGTCCGGACTCCGAGCCCCCTTAGGTGCATGACACTTTGTGACGGCATCGCGCTTTGGGGCATTTCTGAACGATTACGCCACGTGATGCAAAATATTGTGATAAGTGCCTAAACATTAGAATAAAATGTATCGACACGCTCGAGCAGTCCAACGCAAGGGCAGATTTATTAATCTATTCGGCCTAATACCTAATGATGCCTCGGCCAGCCCTCGAGCGTGAACTATTCGGCTTTTAACGCTCGAGCACAGTCCAACGCAAGGGCAGATTTATTAATCTATTCGGCCTAATACCTAATGATGCCTCGGCCAGCCCTCGAGCGTGAACTATTCGGCTTTTAACGCTCGAGCACTCCAAAGGGCAGATTTATTAATCTATTCGGCCTAATACCTAATGATGCCTCGGCCAGCCCTCGAGCGTGAACTATTCGGCTTCTAACACGCGCCCTAGCCAACGCAAGGGCAGATCTAGTCCGTGCGAACTAGACCTTCCACGCTCGAGCCGAGCCATCCCAGGGAACCGGCATATTTGTTTTGAATTGATTTAACATTGTATAAATTACAAAAATAAACCGTCACCATAAAACTACGGAAACATCATCACATTGCGCGTAAATTGCTAACATCTTATAATTACAAAAGGTATCAACGTCCATTGCTGTATCATAAACACAAAATACCGAAAACCACACGACAGAGAATACTGTATCATAAACATCAATCCTCCGAATCAGTCTCCAATGGATCGATGTCCACTTGCTCATACGGTATTGGCACATTCAGCGAAACGCCAGCTGCAGAAAGGGCCTTGCGCCAACCATGTTTGAATCCCCGATTCTCAAACCGGGTTACCTGTTCAACAGACTCGGCGAGCCCAGCCTCTTTCCCGGCTTCGAAAAATTTTGACTCGGCGCTCTCTTTCGCCGCTTTCACCTCAGCCAACTCGGCCTCTAGACCAGCAACGGCTTTTTTGGATAAGCAAAGTGCAGCTTCCAAGTCGTCGGCCTTCTTATCGGCCTCCGCTCTCAACCTATCCGCATCACGAGCTTTCTCCACCGCAGCCTCTGCCCGAGAAGCTTCCCAGTTCGCTCTTAAAAACTCGTCCTCGGCCCTTTTCCTCCGGCCCTCCTCCTGCTCTCGCAAGCGACTAATCTCCTTGACGGCGTCGAGATGGCGGCGGCCCACATCGGCTATCCTACCAACGGCCTGCAAAAGAACGAATCAAAACAAGCATAACGCGAACAACGTTTGAATGAAGGAAAATCAGAATACACACCAAAAGGGCCGACTGCGCGGCCAACATTGTCGCATTCGGATCTGGTTCGAGCCGGAAAGCCTCCGTATCAGACGGTAAGGACAAAGACGTTGCCACGCCGAACGCGACCTCTAGGTCATTAAGTGCCGAGGCATCCGATGGAACCGGCACATTTCTCACCATCGGTCGGATCACAAAGGGCACGACCTCACCTGATCCCACCATTCGAGGACGTTTGCCGTGCTGATCTTCTGAACCGACCTCATGATCCCTAGAGCGTTTCTCCGACGTTCCCTCAACTTCCTGAACGGCTTCCCCGACCAGCGTGGATTCAGCACCCTTACTCGTTGCCACTTCCCCAGCAATTTGCAAGGATTTCGATTCAGTAACTAGGAGCGAACGCTGAGATTCAGCAGTGGGCGGTTCGGTTGAAAGGCCCTCCGCTATTCTCCTTGCGGCCAACCTCTCCGCATTCGCCTTCTTAGCAAGCTTTGCCAGGCTTAACCCAGCCATGCCAACAGAATCTGAGGCGGAAGGGTTATCTGTACGTTGAAGAGCGTCGTCGACAGGAACGGTCCCCCGCACCAAAGCAGGAGAATCGTCGGAATCCAATACCTCCTCAGATTCGGCCTCCGAGTGATCTGATGCGGCAGTTTCGGCTACCTCCGTATTCTCCAAATCGTACCCTTCAAATCCTATCTGCCTCAAATTTTTGAAGTCGGACAAAATACGAGCGACGAGAAAATCTTCCCCTTTCGGAATCGGAATATTTTCCGCAGCCGAAAAGGTCGTATACGTAGGCTCGTAGCAAAGCAGAACGTGAGCCGCCCTACCCTGCTTATAAAGACTGCGACGGCCGAAATAATTAAGAGCAATTCTGATGTCCGAAAGAACGACGTCGTCGGTTGAAGCTAGGACTTTTTTCAACTCGTTCCCTGCATAAGATAAGTCGTGAGGGTCAAGAAAATAGGGTAAGGCAGATACAAATGTTCAATATCAGTAAAAGGACATTCGGCGACCTGGTTCGCCCCTACGTCTAGGAATAGGATCGACGCGATCCTCCCCCGCGCCGAATTCCCAGTTGCCACGGACAACGACCATAACGTCGTCGACTCGTTTTCCAGAGCTGGAAAGCATAGTGATCAACTGATGATCTGTGTCCTTTGCCCTGAGGAAGTAACGTCCGTGCCGACCAGAAGATCTGGCCAGAGCGTAACAGTGCCGAATGGCAAGGACGCCAAGATTTATACCAAGGCGACGGTTCAGCGCTACGACCCCCATTATAATTCTAAAGAAATTTACATTGGGCTGGGAAGGAATCAAATCCCAATGGCGAAGAACAGCCCTCAGTAGCGGGTGAAGGGGAAAGCGAACTCCCCCCTCTGCGATCGACAGAAGGGGAAAGACAATCGAGGTTTCTTCCTCACTCTCCATGTCGAGAGCGCGGTCAGCCACTAACGATAAGTGGACATCGTCAGGGATGGAGAAATGACGTCTAAAATCAACAACTCGACCCGGGGAAAGAAGGTCTCTTAAATATTTTGCCATAATCTATTGATTGTAAGAATACGCGACGGAGTAAACAAATTAGGAAAAGCTTCAGAGTTGAGAAGGGAAAAAACTTACAGAAGTGAAGAGTATCGCAGATGGAGGGGGTGCAAGGATAGTTAGAAGAGCAGTCTAGCGGCCAGCGTCATAAATCATGAATTCGAAGGGACACCAGGCTCAAAATCATAATGAATAGGCGTGCACGAAGGGACGGGAGTCTGAGGCGACGATTCAAGGGGGAGTAATTAAACAACCGCGTAATAAGTCGAAGCCCCAAAAACTTCAGTATGTAGAATTTGAAAATCAGAGCCAAGCACCTCGTTCAACTGCCGTTAACAAGATGCTTGGGGGGCAATTGTGGGGGCCGAGTAACTAAAGGGCCGAAGCCTAATGCGCACAGGGAGCCGGGTGTTGAACGGCTCCCTTCTGCTCTGCCGAGTAGGATATTTGGGCCGAATATACGAATATACCGGAAGAAGCGTGTTAGGATAAATGGAAGAGTACACAAACAGAAGGAAAAGTAGACCCAGGTCCCGAGGCTGAAAAATGACTATAAATATAAGAGCTTCAGACTAATAAAGGTATGTAAGAAAACACTTCTAAAAACTTAGTAAGCAAGCTTTCTGGAGGGGAACTGACTTGTCCGTCGGAGTGCTAATTCCGGCACCCCCGACCGGAGTTTGTATTTTTGCAGGTGACTAGCAGAGGATCATTGGCGTCTTCCAGGATTCGAAGAGTATTTCCAAACCACATCCACCACACCTACCCATGGATGATTTAAATCTACTATATCTGTGTGTAATAAAATATCTCTCTCCTCTGCAAGACCCAAGAATCAACACAAACATTCAAACAATGGGTTGTGTCAAAAAAAAAAAAAAATCCCATGTAATTCTTCTATATCATCTACTAATTTTTTAGCTATTTTTACTTGGGTTCAATCTTTATGAAGTCGGGAGTTACTTGGTGGATAAAGTGATTTCTTTCTTAGGATGCCACAGTCCTGTCTAGGTTGTCTTTTTCTTTTTCCTTTGAGTTTGTTGTAACAGAGGAATCATGCAATTGGGATGTGGTTAATGAGAATTGTGTGGCTGTGGCCTTTGAGTACTTTTTTGTGCCTTTGATTTATTGCATTAATCAAGACTTTCAAAATTTCGATGAAAACAACGAAGAAGAAATTCCTCTGATTTTGAAATATTTGCTTGATCAAGAGCATGAGAGGTTTGTAAAACCGTTGGTTGATGAAATCACCACAATTAATGTGGGTACTGAGAAGGACCCGCGGCTGGTCCAGATCGGGTCCACGTTGTCTTCAGAGGAGTGCGAGTGCTTAGTCACTTTGTTAAAAGATTTCAAAGATGTTTTCATGTGGTCTTACGAAGACATGCCTGGAATTGATCCTGAGATTGTACAGCACCGGATCCCTCTTGACCCAGAGGCCCGACCTGTTAAGCAAAAGCTCAGAAGGATCCGCCCGGACTAGGCTCTCAAGATCAGAGAAGAGGTCACCAAGCAAATTGATGCAGGGTTCCTGCTGGTATCTGAATTCCCAACTTGGTTGGCCAACATAGTTCCAGTGTTGAAGAAGGACGGCAGAATTCGGGTATGTGTGGACTTAAGGGATTTGAACAAAGCCAGTCCGAAAGATGACTTTCCTCTACCGCATATCGACGAATTAGTGGACTTTACTGCTGGGCATGCGTTGCTGTCATTCATGGATGGATTTTTAGGCTACAATCAAATTCTAATGACACCCGAAGACCAGGAGAAGACTGCTTTCACCACCCCGTGGGAGACCTATTATTATAGGGTGATGCCATTTGGGCTGAAGAATGCTGGAGTTATATATCAACGGGCTGCGACGACGATATTGCACGACATGATCCACAAAGAGATTGAGGTGTACGTAGACGACATGATTGTCAAGTCCAAAGAAAGAGAGGGCCACTACACCGGATCAGAGAGTATCGGTTGCAGCTGGATCCTCAGAAATGCACGTTCGGTGTTACAGCAGGGAAAATGCTGGGGTTCTTGATCACACAGAGAGGTATCGAGGTCGATCCTTCTAAAATCAAGGCCATCTTAGAAATGCCACCACCAAGGACGGAAAAGGAGGTGCGAGGCTTTCTGGGTAAAGTGCAATTCATAAGACGATTTATTACAAAATTAACCTTGACTTGTGAACCACTCTTTGGTCTCCTAAAGAAAGGAAAGAAGTTCCAATGGGACGGCCGATGCCAAGTAGCTTTTGAACAAATCAAACAATATTTACAGAACCTACATGTGTTGTCACTACCTGAGCCGAGGAAACCGTTGATCTTGTATCTTTCAGTGACTGAAACTACAATGGGTTGCATGCTTTCACAGGAGTCTGAGGACAAAATGGAGAGAGCTATCTACTACCTAAGCAAGAAAATGCTGGATTATGAGACCCGCTACACTCCGCTAGAGAAGGCTTGTCTGGCCTTGGTATGGGCTACCAGGAAGCTGTGGCACTACCTGTTAACTCACTCTGTAATACTAGTTTCGAGATTAGATCCCATCAAATATCTCTTCGAGAAACCGACACTTATAGGTAGGCTAGCTCGTTGGTTGCTTCTGTTTTCTGAATTTGATCTAAAGTATGTGACGCGCAAGTCAGTAAAGGGGAGAGCAGTAGCGAAGTTCCTAGCCGATCACCCAGTGGAAGGGGATGAAGTAGCTGAGTACCTATTCCCAGACGAGGCCATTCTGCATGTCGAAGACGAAACCTGGACAATGTACCTTGACGAAGCGTCAAACCAATACGGGTATGGGATAGGGGTGTCGCTAATAGCACTTGACAATTCCCTCATACCTTTAGCATTCAAACTCCGGTTCAAAGTATCGAACAATGAGGCAGAGTACGAGGCATGTATTGCTAGACTAAAAGTCGCCCTAGAATTTGGGGTAAAACGGTTGGACGTCATCGGAGACTCGAACCTTGTTGTATCTTAAGCTAAAGGAGATTGGAAAGTTAAAAAGGAAAAGATAAGAATCTACCACCAGACCTTGGATGTGTTGATTCCTCAGTTTGAGAAGCTGAACTTCGCTCATCTGTTAAGAGAGAACAACAGGTTTGCTAATTCACTAGCAACTCTATCTTCTATGATAGACATCCCTTTTGGAATCCAGATGCGTCCGATCATCATTGAACAGAAACTCGTACCGGCCTACGAGTTGATTGCTGCCATAGATGAATTACAAGATGAAAATCCCTGGTATTACGATGTCTGGAACTTCTTGGAAAAAGAGGCATATCCCCCAGGGGCAAATGCCAAAGATAAGAGGGCAATTCGAAGAATGGCTGCTCAGTTCATCGTTTGTGGGGGTGAACTGTACAAGAGGGGTCATCTTGGGATGCATAAGTTGTGTGTTGATGCTAAAGAATCCAAGCGCCTAATGGAGGCCATCCATGGAGAAGAGTGCAGAGTGTACATGAACGGGGTGATGCTAGCCCAGAAGATCCTTAGACAGGGTTATTACTGGTCCACCATAGAGGAGGATTGCATTGGCTTTGTTCGGCGATGCCACAAATGTCAGATCCATGTAAACCGCATGAACATTCTGCTGTCGAAACTGTACAACATGACTTCGCCATGGCCGTTTTCAGTCTGGGGGATTGATGTAATTGGGGCTATCACTCTGAAGGGGTCCAATAGGCATGAGTACATTCTGGTAGCAATAGACTACTTTACAAAGTGGGTTGAGGCCCAATCTTACGCGGTGTTGAAGGCATCACATGTTGCTAAGTTCATGAGGAATAACATCATCTGTTGCTACGGGGTTCCGAACGAGATTATTTCAAATAATGGTTCTCATTTCAAGAAGGAAGTGATCGACTTGTTGGAGAAGTACAACGTGGCTTTTCATAAGTCATCTACATATCGGCCGCAAACCAACGGAGCAGTTGAGGCCGCCAACAAGAACATCAAGCACATTCTGCAGAAGATGGTGAAAACCTACCGGGACTGGCCAAATAAGTTGCCGCTTGCTCTGTGGGGCTACCGGACTTCAATTCGAACTTCTATTGGAGCAACTCCGTATTCCTTGGTTTATGGAATGGAGGCTATTCTACCTATCGAAGTTGAGGTTCCGTCATTACAAGTGTTGGCTGAATGTCAAATAACTAAGGCAGATTGGCAGCAAAGCAAGTTCAAAGAACTCATACTCTTTGATGAAAGAAGGCTGAAAGCACTGTATCATGTTCAGGGTTATCAATGAAGAATTTCCAGGGCTTTCAACAAGAAGGTTAAGTCCAGGAATTTGAAAGAATGGAATTTAGTGCTCAAAGACAACCGAGCTACCATCCACGACCCTAGGGGCAAGTTCAGACCTAGTTGGACTGGTCCTTACATCATTAAGTCTATTTGGTCGGGTGGAGCTGTCGTTTTGATAGACCTAGATGGCCTAGAGTTCTCCTAACCAATCAGCATGGACAAGTTGAAGAAATACTATCCTTGAGTGGCTCGTTAGGCCGAAAACCCAAAAGGGCGCCCTAGGCAAAAGTTAGTGCATGAAAAATTTGAAATAATAAAAACTGAGCTCGCAAGGTTGAAAACCCAGAAATTGCGGCCTTGGCAAAAGTTAGGGTGTAAAAAAAGAGTGTTAATACATAAGTGAACCCAAACTGAACTACATAAGGCTTGATTCCCATCTTCAGGATACGTAGGCAACTTCATCCTGAAGTCCAACCATAAACACTTCCCCGATCAACTTTGTCCATGTGATCATGCTTGGTCATCTTTGTCTATTTTGCATTCAAGAGCTCGGTTGTGATCTCTAGTGCAGTGCTATTCAGACTAGGGGCAACTTTCCAGTTGATGGGATCCGGGATTGTACATCTCAGTGATAGATTTTAGGCGTGTCCAGTTCTGATCCATATCGAAAATGGTTTTGAAAAGTTTTAATAAAAGTTGATTTTGCTCAAATTAATCTTTTTACAACTTAGACCATTTTTGGACCAAACGAAAAATTTTCAGTACCCACAACCTTCAATTACATTGATTTCAGTACAGAATTCTCCTACTCTTGAATACAAATTGAAGTTGCTTTTTATTACATTCATAAAGAAAACTTAAAAGTGCTGATTAAAGCAAATACATTCGGGGCATAGTCAGGTGTTCCTGCGTCCCCTCCTAGAGCTTGTGGAAGCCTCTGATGCCAAAGTGGGCCCAACCTGTGCCTCTTCATCAAGCCAAGCTATGCATTCATCAGAGAGGGTGCAACTGAAAATGGGAGCGGGGGCCAAAAGCTCTCTCGTCCTCTATGCTATGGCATACCGAGCTAGTAGTGCGCCTCGGACTGGAAACGCAACCGGATACTCTATCCCCTCTTTTGAGCAAGTCTGATCATGACCAAACTGGCACAAGAATCGGAATAGGAAGTAAAAGACATAGTATGTCAAACCGATCAACTGAATCTCAGGCTGGCGGGTCATGCTGTAGCTCATTGCTAGTAAATTGAGCTAGGAGCAGTGCCAAGCAATGTCGAGAGTACACAAATTGCACATCCAATCGCACCACCATCCCTCATCAGGGGCATCGACTAGATATCGCCGGAAGAAATAGCTACGAGCTGAATATGCTGGGCGTGAGTCCACAACCTTCAATTTATCCATCAACCATATCTGGGAAGGGATGAAAAATGAGAAATTAAAGAATAGAGAGGTGTACGTTGAGAGAAAAAGTGAGAAAAGGGTTTTGAGAGAAAAACCGAGCCTGAGGGCCGAGTGATGTGAGAAATATATGTGAGATAGGGTGGGAAATATTACCTGCAGTAGTAGTCGACTCCCCGCGAATCTAGTTGTCTCCCGGCGATGAAAAGCGTCCAAACCCATCAATGTCTCAGCTAGCGTCATGGCGATGCAGCTCTTGCCCTCTTTTAAGCCCTCGGCGACCTCAATCAAACGAGTGCTAAACCCACCGGAGCTTGGGGCAAGCAAGAAATGAGACAACATGCACAAGCAAAGCGCATGTCGCCGATAGCCCTGCCAATGATGATCGCTGCGGTCACCGGCATCAGAAAATTGACGAACCAAGCTCGGAATGTCCAGCTCTACGTCGCGAATCAATGACCAAGTGCTATGCAAAGTAAGCCCACACATCCATCCTAAGGCTTGGACATAACCGAACCGGAATTAAGGCAAGATTTCTTCATCGCGCTCGGATTCCATTAAAGCTTGGAAGTCCTCGAAAGTGGGACACATCTCTTGTCCGCCAAAGCTAAAGACGTGTGTTGCCGGATTCCAAAACCTTATCACAGCATGAAGGAACAGAAAACGCAGCGGGGTGTGACTCAACGTAAATAGTGCATTAATTCCGAAACCCCGGAAATTCAGCTTTTCCGTGCCATCCAAGTTAGCGATCCAATTGGTGAGATTTTGGACAAGAAATTCTTCTATTTGGTGCAAAAACTGAGCTAAAATTGAGAAACTACGAAGCTGGGGCTTTTGTAGAAGATAAGGTGTTGAGTGGAAGATAGGTGGCAGCATTCTGGAGGTGCTTGCCATTTTTGGCCAATGGTCATTTCTTGTGGCCGATGGCCTTTCACTTTAGCCGACGGCCTTTCCTCTTGTTCTCTAGGCTGTATATGTGTTGGAGATGTTGAGAACATGTGACCGGTTCCACTTCAAATGCCTTTCGGTGATGATTTTGTGAAGTCGTGCCTGTGTTACTTCAATTTGTTTATCGAGTTGTTGCTCTTTTGTTTATCGAGTTGTATTTTGTGTTCATTAGTCCTTGTCTTGCTTATCAAGTTGTATTTACATTTGGTTAGCATGGCAAGTTCTTTGCTTTGCTTATCGAGTTGTTTTGTTGTCAGTTGGTTCACTACCTAATTAATACAGTTTGAGTGTTTGGTTTTCAAAACAAAGTTCAATCTCATTTACATTGTAGTGTAATGTGATGCGATGCTTAGAATATACAAATGTAACACTTTTTCAACAAAAACAGCTGTTTCATTTCATCATATTTTCTTTTGCAAAAGTACATAGTTTTGGAGAAAATAAAACCTGCCTGAGGTAGTACAATGTGTAAAACTACCAGTAAAAAGAAAAATAAAGCAAAAAAAAAAATCAGCAAAATGTCTGGATCAACGCCAGTCACCTTAAGTGTGGGAGTCCGTCCTCGTCCTCTTCCTGGACGAAGGTCCAGGATCTCCACTGTCAGAGTTTGAGCCTGAGCTGTTCCCAGCCTCATCCTCAAACGACTCTGCCTCTACATCAGACTCATCGTCATATGGGACGAGTGCTCGTGAGCTACTCCCAGAGTGAGTACCCCCGGCTCTACTGCGACTGCGTACTGAGATCCATCGTCCTCCTCTCCCCGTTCCTCGGGTCCTGCTGAAGCACCCCGTGCGGCCGGTATCTGGAATAGGGCCTGAAAAGGACAATTGGCAAACGCATTAGTTATGCTATGCAAAGTCGAGTATGAACGCCGAATACAGTGCATGAATGCTATGAGCAGGGTATGAATACCGAATCCAGTGTATGAGTACAGTGTATGGATGCCATAAGCAGTGTATGATTACAGTGTATCAGTGCCGTGAGTGGTATGTGAATACAGTGTAGCAAGCGCCGTATTGATAATGTGATGCATCAGATCATGTATGGAAAAAATTATGCAAAGTTTTGGGGCTGAGGTTGAAAGAACTCACCGGGATACCGTAAATGCTGAGCAAGTCCATGTTCCTCTGTAGTATCCCCATTACTGAGGCTGACAGCTCCAGAGCCTGTTCGGTGTACTCGATGGAAGCCTGCAAAAGTGTTGAAGTCATTAGTATTCTGCGAGATATCAAATGAAATGAAATGACTATACAGAATGCAAAGTACAGTACACACCGGGGTCAAGTTGCGAACTTTGACGAGCTCATGATCAGCCGGAGGATGAGCGATGGGTATGTGATAAGTCTTTCCACCCTATCCTCGGCATGTCATGGTGATGGGCAGCTCTGGCCACTCCACTCCGCGTCCCCTCCGGGACCCACTCCTGTCACGAGCTTGAGTCGCCCTCGGCACTCCTACTCCTCCTGCTGGCGCAGCAGGCCTCTCCCTCTCGACTCGACGAGCACTGGCCAAGGGTCGCATAAGATAGGAGGTCTCGATGAAGACGATGTAGTCGCCCTCATCTCGGAAATAGTCAGCGTCCCAACCGATAGTGAAGTCGGTCATCTCCTGCAGGGTGTACCTCTCTGTTTGCCTCATGTGAGTGAGAGGTGGCCTCGGGACTATCTGCTCTAGTAAGCCGAGGGTCTGGCACAGAATACGCTCACCCAGATACCATGCCCGGCAGACCGAACCCTCTAGCAAAACCTTAAACTGGGCAGTCTCCCAAGCACCCGCATACTGCTCTCTCACTACCTCCAGCAACGCGGCCCAGGGCTACCAGGTGATCTGCAAATGACAGGATATATAGTTTGTTATCTACTGTTAAAAGTACAATGTAAAGCGAAGCTCAAATAAACTATAATGTTTGAAATACCTCTGCTGCGGTAATGGTGTCGAAGTACCTGTGGAAGAATAGAAAAGACTCCCGCAGTTTCCGCTCGCACCTCACATCATATCGGTGAGAGTATGGGACAACAAGGGGCATCTCCACCTTCGGCTCTGGAGCCAACCTCGAAAAATAGGCATACACCCACAGCTACAGAATGTAACAGGGTAAGAATGAGTATACTTATCAATAAGGCAGTATGCAGATAAAGCAGAAATCAGAGAATGATGTGCAGTGTATTGTGCAGTGTGTGCAGTGTATTGTGTAGTGTGTGAAGTGTATTGGTGCTGTTTGGTGTAGCTGTTAAAACAGATTATAGATTATAGCTTAACAGATTATAGATTATGACTTTAATCAGAAGCTGTTAATCTGTTTGGTATAGCTGTTGGATTATAGATTTAAGTTGCTGAGTAGTGTTTGTTAAATAAGCTGTGAAGTAGCTTTTTCAATTATTTTTTATTTTTTATTATTCACTATTTGTCTACATTTTTCATAAAAAATAATAATAATATTTTATAATCCATTTGGGTCTTTTTCTATTTTTAAAAAAAGAAAAAATAAAAAAATCTAAGAGTATAACCGTGAATTAACATGTCTACAGCAGAAGCTGATAATCAGAAGCAAAGGGTGAGCAGCTTCTTAGAATCAGCTTTTTTGACTTAAAATAAGTTGTTAGAATCAGAAGCTGTTTGAAATAAGTTTAACCAAACAGTTCAAAATAACTTTTTAAAAGCCAGAAGCCATAAGCTGGCTTAAAAAAGCCCCACCAAACACCCCCATTGTGCAGTGTGTGCATTGAACAGCCAGTGTAAAGCAGATTGCGTTTATGCAGTGTGTGTGGTGTACAGATAGTGTAAAGCAGAACTGTGAAACAGAAAGGAAAAATGTACCTCCCTGGCTCGCCAGTAACCTCCTAGCAGATGTCTGCTGCGGCGAGATGAAGAGCTCATGTACCCGTAAAGCGTGGCCAAGCTTGCACCACCCCAGTCGTAGTGCCGAATCCTAGTCACATCCACCAATGCACTCAACAAGTAAAGGGCAATAGTGTTCTCCCGGTCGGCAAATAAGGTGGTGCCCAGTAAGAACATGATGAACCCTCGGGCATACTGCTCCGTCTCTTCACGGGTCGTTGGCGCCTGCACTCTGAAATGGTCCTCGAACTAGGAATACCTCATGAACCCTGGCCAGGAGAGAGGTGGCTGAGCGCGAAGCAAGAAGATCTGGGCGGCATCCCACTCGCCCATGTCAGTGTCGAAGGGGATCGGATCACCCCCTACTCCGATGCCAGTGAGCATGGAGAAATCAAAGGGAGTCATCGTCATCTCCCCCGCTGCAGAAAGGTGGAAGAAATCGATGGTGTCCCACCACCTCTCCACCAATGCATGTAGAAGGGGCCTACTCACAGTGAGGGGTGAGAGTCCCATGCAGAAAATGCCGAAGCCGGCCCTGTCAACGATCTGGCGGACCTTGTCGGGCAACTCCATGTACCAGCCTCGGGCAATGGTGTTCCCATATACCCGGAAGGCATGTGAATCTCGCTGTGTTAAAGACAAACAGATGCGAATCAGTGTCAGACATACAGTGTTTGAATGCGTTCAGAATTGATAAAAATGCAGTATGTGTGCATGTGTTCAAGTTTACACAAATATCGTGCATGATGGTGCTCACGGTGAACTAAGCATGCGATATATCAGTGTGTTTGAGTTATTCAGTTAAATAACAGAATTGGCTATTCAAGATATCTGATCTACATTGCAGAAAGTAAAAGAGGGGAAGAGTATACCTCGGCGGCGCCGTAAGAAAGGTGCAACTCCGGCTCGCGTAGCAGGTGCTCCAATGGCACACCTCGCGCGTAGCTCCTAAACTGGCGGATGCTATCGGGAGGCAATAGGTGTATCGCGGGCCGGTATGTCACCAGATCGAAAGATCGAACGCTAAGAGGTAGGAGCTCGACCTCTAGATCCGTATCCATCTGTGGGGGAGTCCCACCCCATGGAATATCGTCCGTCATCTCAAGAAGAATGCATAAGTGGTTGAAAAGTATGAAAAATCGACAAGAATGCCAAAAGTCAACCGAAAGTCAACCCCGAGGGGTGACAAATGGAGGAAAATCACAAGGCTCGGAAGAGGGCATGGAAATCAAGGTAAACTCGGGGGAGACAAACCCCAAGTGGTGGAAATCGAGAATGGGGCACTGAAATCACGTTTCGTTCGGTTCAAAGTGTTTGAAACGAAGAAGGTTTCATAAATCGGAAGTTGCGAGAGGCTTGAAAACGAGAGAAAAGCTCGGATTGAAGGGCAAAAAATGACCTCCAGAGAGAGAAATGATTTTCGACTAAGAGGAAGTGAGGAAATAGGGTTTGAAGCCCTATATTTAAAGACCCGAGGTGAATGGACAAAATTACCCCGAATCTGCCATTTTTGGCCGATCGGCCAAATTGTTAGCCGATCGACTAAATTTTTGGCCGATAAGCTCATTTGATGGCCGATGGATGGCCGATGGCTTCCCCTTGTGGTCGATGCTCCTTCAATGCCCTTGTTTGGGTCAGTTTTGTTGATTGGTACCCTCATCGTTCAAGAAAGTGCAAGAAAATACACTTTTGAAGCTTAAGCGATCTTCGTGGTGGCCTCAAACCGTGTCTTCCGTGTGCGGCACTCGATATGCACAAGGTGTATCCTTTTGTATATTGCAAGATTTAAGAATTGCTCGAAAATTGCTTTGAATATGTTGCATTACAATGTTTTGTCATGTTTGTAATAGGCACGCTTGTTATATGTGTTTTCGCTCTTGCATTAAGCATGCCTCATCTTGCTTTGAAGTTGCATCTCAACATTGCGAATAACTTGCCTTTACCATGCTTAGGTTGAATATATGCCTTCCTTGCTTTACACATTGCTTGCGTTGTCGCATGCTTTACTTACATGTGTTTATGCCCCATGGCTTGCGTTGTCACGCATGCCTGTCTTGCATTGTTATACACATTGCTTGCGTTGTCGCGCATGCTTTACTTACATATGTTTATGCTTTACTTACATGTGTTATGCACCTGGCTTGCATTGTCGCGCATGCCTTACTTGCATTGTTATGCTTGTTTCGGTTGCATTGTTATGCACCCATTGTTTGCGTTGTCGTGCATGGCACCCATTGTTTGCGTTGTCGTGCATGCTCTACTTGCATTCCTATGCACTTTTCACTTGCATTGCTATGCCCCTTCTCACTTGCATTGTGTATGCATACATTTATCCCATATCGAAATGATATCTTGATCTAACGATTGAACATATGTTTCTACTATATTGTATCTATTGAATTTCTTTCTTTTGTAGGCACGATATTGTATGTACGGTTCATTTGAAGTTAGTGAAACTGAACGATATTGTATGTACGGTTCATTCAAGAGATGTTCCGGTTAAGCTGGACTGCTACCCTTCTCCACTTGCATTTGGCATGCGTTTGGACGTATCTCTCTCCTCTCGCGTTTGGCACGCGTTTGGATGACTGCGCTTTCTTGCACAGTTCTTTCCTCTCTTGCGTGTGCCACGCTAAGAGTTGCTTTCTTTCATCTCTTGCAAGTGCCACGCTGAGGGTAATTGTGTTTGAGACTCCGGGTATCCTCGGTAGTCGCTTTTAGTCTTCTCCGCGTGAGACGCAGTGAGAATTGCATAATTTTCTTACATCCTTTCTATTAGAATGTGTAGGACTACTCTTTCTTATTTGCTTGTTTAAAATGTTGTATTTGTTTTGCATAAATGCTTCATTATAGCTCTCTCTGCATGATCATAAATTATGTTCAGCATCGTACATGTCATTTGCATCTTGCCCCTGCCTGCGGGCATATCTCTTTGTTATCATGTATGCTTGTCTAAGTCTTCGGCCTTGTCAAAAATGGGTCGTCTCTAGGCTTTGACATTCACTCCCGTCATCTTATGACTTTCGAGTTCTGTCAAAGAGGGGCAACTGTAGACACCCCATTTTTGACTGTCCTCAAGACTTGGACGTCATCGTTTGAACACTCGATGATCATCCATGCTCATGTTCGTTTTGAGTTCCCGAAGGTCTCGGCCACACGCCTTGCCTTAGGATCTCTCAACTTGTCTGTTTTGTGCTTGGTTGTGGACCAAGGACTTGTGGTTTTGCTTCTGAGGGAAGGGGGTGGCTTGTTGGCCATCTCTACAACCCATCGGCCAAGGCATGGTGCCATCGGCCTTGTTTTCTTGCCTTCGGCCATAAGTGTTGGCCGATCGGCACTCTTTGTGGTCGATCGGCACTCTTTTTGGTCGATCGGCCATATTCCTTGGCCGAGAACTTTCCACCTGCTTTTGTAGATATTTTTGTGCCAACTGTGCCAGCTGGTGAGCACAATTCTCATCCTCCATACACGTGTATGGAGGGATTAAACCAAGACTCAAGCTTGTTCAACAAGCTTGAGAATTGATTTTTTATAAGAAGGGAGACCCCTCTCCCTTTCCAGAGGTTCAAAAAAGTTGATATACAAGTTATATATCTCTCTTATATATCTCTCTCTATATTTTACCTCTCTCTCCATATTTACCCTAGTTTGTGCTCAAAAGTGTATTTTCTTCATACTATTGCACACAAACACCTACTAGAACACCATTCTTTTGTTGCTGAGGTCCTTAGGAGCTGGTGTTAGTGTTTTTGGATTGATCTAAGCTTAGAAAAGCTGCTGGAGTTGTGTTTTTGAAGGTGTTCTTCAAGGGTAAGTCAACTAGCCTTTAAACCCTTGTTTTGGCTTAAGCTTTTGGACCTATTTGCATGCTGGTTTAAGCTTAACTTTCTACAGTAAAAAGTTCTTATTTTTCATGCTTGTAATGTTTGTTTAAGGTCACTTTTGTGTTGGGGGTTGTCTACCCCCTCTTAGGCCTTGTTTGGTCTTGGTTTGTGCCTTCCTTTTAAGCTTTTGGAACCACCTTGTTTTGACCTTCTCACCACTGAAATCTAGAGGATTTTCAGTGGTGGAAAGGTGGTTTTGAAGTCTTAAATAGGAGAGGGACACCCCCCTCTTCTTGTGCCTTGTATGCGTGTATTGATAGCTCATAAAAGTAACATGTTTGTTAAGCTTGTTTTGGCTCTATTTTAGCATGTATTAGACCTTATTTCAACATGTTATACCTCTTTCTAAGGTTGGTTTGATGGCCTCTTGCATGCACCATGCACTTGTAGTGCAATCATCTCTATTGCCTTAGCATGCATCTTGTGTTCGGATCATCATCCTTGCATGTTTTGGCTCAACTCAAAGAAGCTTTTAGCCTTGTTTTAGCATGCTTAAGCTCTGATTTGTGTTGTTTTGGTCATGCATGCCATGCTTTGTATAGCCTTAGTGCATTCTAGCTTGTTAGCTTTGAGTGTCCAAGTCACTAGCATGCATCGCTTAGACCATTTTCATGATTTGGCATCATTTCATATATGATTTCAGTCCATATAGTGTGGTCATACACTCACATTTGTCACCTTTTCCATGCATTGGGAGGTTTGTGTTTTAAGCCTTGAACATGAGCCATTATGCATGTCTTATTGCTTAAGCTTTTAGGATGCCATCTCAGTGGGTTTTTGGCTTATTTTGACATACCATAACTCTGATTTTTATTGGTTAAGTCATGACATGCTTGGTCTTGGTAGGTGTAGTGTAACCCTCTTTATTGGCCTTGCATGCATCATGCCTTATGCCCTTCATGTTGGCTTGTTTTAGCTTTGGCCCATGCATGTTTTAGACTCATTTTGGCATGATCTAGGACTGTTTTGGTTGTCCTTGGCCCTTTGTTGTTTGATTCATGTGGCTTTGGTATAAGTTCCTATGCTAGTTTCAAGCTTTGAGCTTTCTTGCATGCCATACTTGTCTTGCTTGGTTGATTTGGCATCATTCCATGCTTATTTTCAGAGCTTATAGTGTTGTTACACTTCCACTTTTGTCACCCTTTGAGTGCCTCTAAGGGTTGTGCATTGTTGCCTAGCTTATGGACCAATATGTGCGCATGCATGTTTTGCCTTTTGGTGCCTTGGTTTTGGTGTTTTGGCTACTGATTTGGGCATGATTGAGATCTTTCCATTTTAGTTTGAGTCCATCTCGCATGTTGTCGCATACTTATTGCATTGCATCATGTGTATATGCTTGAGTTACATTGCATTTGGCATGCTTATGTTACATTGCATAGCATCTCCATGTTGCATGCATTGCATTGTGTTTGGTTTGGGGTGTTAAACCAAACACGAGGAACGAGGGACGTTTCATACTTGAAGTGATGAAATGTGCCTCAATTCTCGATCGCCGACCCTCTTGATCATGCATGATAGAGGTTAAGGCATTTATGTGTTTTTGTGCATTTCATCCATATTGATTTGTGCAACTCGGCCTCTTTGGCCATTATGTATCGAAATGCGTGATTGATGGCTCGAGAGTCGAGCACTACACTCCTTTGAGTTTCAAGCATGATAAAGGGTGTGGTTGCACACACATTTTCTTGCAAATACATTGACATGCCTCTGTTTGTGCTCTGTTGCAGCAAAAAGGAGAGTTTGCAGGAAGAGATGGCCGATCAGTTATCTAGTGTGCCAATCGGCTAGAAATGTTTGGCCGATAGCCTCATATTTGGTCAATGACCATTATCTACTGGCCGTTGGCCACCCCTCTTGACTGATGACCTCTCAAAATGTCTATGAGGTAGGTCAGATGCATCACAGAAGTTGGCATAATTTTCAGAGCTGCAGAACAGTGCAAACAGAGGCAACATGAGGCATGGCAACGGATTTCTGAGCGAAGCCGACCGAGCATGCATGCGTCTGTAGACACCCAATTTTTGACCGTCCTCAAGACTTGGACGTCACCGCTTGAACACTCGGTGATCATCCCTGTTTGTGTTCGTCCTAAGTTCCTGGAGGTCTCGACTACGCGCCTTGCCTCAGGATCTCTCGACTCGCTGTAGACACCCCATTTTTGACCGACCTTAAGACTCAGACATCACCGATTAAGCACTCGATGATATTGCATATTGTGCTCGTTCAGAAGTTTCAGAGTCTCGGCTGCGAGCCTTGCCTCCGGACTTCCAGACTCTTTCGTGTCTTGCCTCGGTTTGCGAACCAGGCTCCGTTTTCTCTGTTTTCTCTTCCCGAAGGGAGGGAGAGGTCTCGTAGATCATCTCTCAGTGGCCGTAGGCTACGTTTCGTGGTCGTAGGCCATTTTTCCCGTTTGGAGCCCGGTTTCCCATTTTTTTCGGAGCCGACGGCCGTGTGCCTCGGTTCAGGACCGCTTAACCACCTCCATTTGCTCCGATTTTTGGTATACACCCCACCACCATCCATTCCAACAACTTGGAGCTGTTTTTCAGAGCTTAGGAGTGCCATTTCTTAGACCAAGAGCTACTGGTTGATTGGTCTTCAAGGGTAAGCTTCTTTCCCCTCCTTTTTGTTCCTATCTTGCTCTATATCTAAGACTTGCTTGCAAGAATTTTTGGGTTCCGACCCAAACTGTAAATAGTCATATTTTGAGCTCCTTTTCATATTTGATTAAGGACCTTTTGCTGTTTGAGATCTCCTACTATCACTTGCTTCTTTAACTCTCTTTTAGGCCTATTTTTGCATGGTATTGTAGGCTTGTGAGCTGTTTCGGACTTGATCATAAACTGTAAAATGTCTTGTTTTGAGCCCCTCTTCAACTTTGTTGAAGGGCTCTCTTCAGTTTTGAGGCCAGCAGCTACCACTTGCCTCTTTATCTCTCTTTTAGGCCTATTTTTTGGGGAAAATTTGAATTTGATTTTCCCCCTCTTTTTTCCCCCCTCTTTTCCTCTATAAAACCAGCAGCTCCAGCTGCATTTTGAAGGGGTTAGAAAATTTCATTTGGAGCTCTTGCATACATCTCTCCCTTTCCCTCTCTTCCAAGCCTTAAAACCCTAAGCTTCCTACACCATTTACACTACAACCCATAGCACCATCCTTCCATCCTCCATTACAACACTTGGAAGCTAATTTCCAGAGGCTAGGAGCTCTTCTTCTTGGTCCAAAGGCTGCTACAGTTTGGTTCTACAAGGGTGAGTCCCATTTTCCTTTTTTCTTGCATTTTTTTTGTCTATATCTTAGCTCCTTGTGCTTATATTTTTGGGCTCCAACCCAAACTAGAAATAGTCTTATTTGGAGCTCTTTTTCATGTTTTATTAAGGGCCTTTCCCTGTTTGAGGCTTCCTTCTCACCCTTTGTGTTTAAACCCTCTTTTAGGCCTATTTTTGCATAGTATTTTAGGCTTATTTGTGAATTGTTTTGGGTCTGGTCATAAACTGAAAAATACCTTATTTTGAGCCCTTCTTCAACTTTGTTGAAGGTCTCTCCTCTGTTTGAGGCCAAAAGCCACCACCTCTCTCTTTATCCCTCTTTTAGGCCCTTTTATTGCATGCTAGTTCAGCCTTACTTGTGTTCATTTTCATGGCTTTCTATAAACTTTGAAGTGCCTTATTTTGAGCCCCTCTTCAACTTTGTTGAAGGGATCTCTGCCATTTGGGGCCAGCTATTGCCCCTTGTCTCTATTATCTCTTTTAGGGCCATTTTTGCATGATAGATTAGCCCTACTTGTGTTCATCTTTTAGACTTGTCATAAACTGGAAAGAGGCTTTTTTTGACATCATATTCATGTTTCATTAAGGTTCCATTTTTTTTTTTGAGGTCATATGCTATCTTGTATGCTTGGTTGCCTCTCATTTTGAGCCTTATATCCTAGACCTTGTTGCATGATTTTTTTGGCCTTCTAGCCACTGAAGTGGCTTGGCCACTGTTTTGAGCCTCCAAATCAGAGGGGGGTGACCCCCTCTCACCTTGACTTGTTTGGTGGTCATTTTGGCCTTCCAAAGGGACCCCTCTTTGCATGCTTTGAAGTCACATTTATGGGTCAATTTGCTGAGTTTTGAGACTATCATATTTGATTTTTGAAGTTTTTTTGGGGCTTCCACATCTCTATCTTGCACATGCTTAATAACCTCTTGCATATCCCTCTAAAGGAGCTCATCATTTTTGCATGTGTTGACTTCATTTCAGTGGTTATTTGGGCATGTTTTGGCATGATTTATTCACTAATTTTTTCTGGTTTGGTGAAATTCCATGTGCTTCATACACTTGCCATGTAAACCATGCTTGTTGGTCATAAATGCATGCTATTTTAGTCCATCGTGCTAGCACTTTTTGGCCACACTTTGAACTAGAGAAGTTCATTTTTTGGGACTGTCTTGCTTCTGTCTTCATACTTCATGATCAAATAATGCATGTTTTGTATAGCTATAAGTCATTCCATGTGCCTAATTTCATGTTTCGGGATTCATCTCATGCATCGGGTGCCATGTTTCCATGTTTCGGGGCTGTTTAGCATCATATTTCAGTGTTGAAATTTTCATGTTTGCATACCATGTTCCATGCCTTGCCATGCCTTGTTAGAGTGGCATTCGTGCCTTAGGTTCGGTCCTCGGTTTGCGTGCATGTGTGCACGCATTTCGAGTGTCTCATTTTCATCTAATGGCCTCTTATATGAGTGTGGCTGAGGTCCACTTGTGTTGGTGTAAGTCCATTATGCATTGTGTATGCCATTTCATTCCATAGCATTGTGTATGCTAGGTTGTATGTTAGCGCATTGTGTATGCCATGTTACCTCGTGCATCGTGTATGCCATTCCATAACATTGTGCATGTTAGGTTGTATCTTAGTTGCATTCATACATGTCATGCATATTGCATTGTGTTTGGGATAGGAGTTAGCCCGAGCACGGGAAACGAGGTATGTTTCATACTCCGAGTGACGGAACGTGTCTCAATTCCCCAGTTGCCGACACTCCGGATTACCCATGATGGAGTCTAGGTTTTGTTGTGTTTTCATGTGCATTCATTCCATATTGAGTTGTGCAATTCGACTCCTCGGCCATCATGCATCGAGATGCGTGATTGGTGGCACGAGAATCGAGGTATGCATACATATGTGAAAATACATTGTCATGCCCCTTTGTTGCTCTCTGTTGCAGCAAATCAAGAATCAGCAGCCTTCTGGAGCTTGGCACACATTTCAAGAACAATTGCAAACAGAGGCTAATCGAGGCATCACAGTGGATTTCCATGCAAGGCAACCCGAACATGCATCATTTATCATCCGGAGCAGAGTCGAGGGAGTCCCTAGCTTGCATGCTAGTTTATTGCTTTCCTAGTTTAAATTGTTAATTAATTAGGATTTTGTATTTATTCGGACTGTATTTATTTATTCGGGACTGTATATTATTTATTCAGACCCTCTGCGCGAGGGCATAATTGTAATAAGTGTGCGTGTGTGTGATGTATGTCTTCCAACCCCACGTCTTTCTTCCCTTTTATTTACCAGCTTATGATGGTTAGATTATGGCATGTTTCAATTAGCATACAGTATGATAGCATGTTTGCATTCATTCATCTGTCTTGCATGCACCGGGCTCGGCGCATCATACTAATTGTATTTGTATTTCAATTCCAAGTTGAATACTTGATAGCTGTTGCATCTCATATGCCATGTTTAGAATAGCCGAGCCTGCTATAGTTGCATTTTTGCATGTGTTGCATTAGGCATTTCTGTATACTTAGGATCATGCATGGATTTCTAATCAATTTCTGTTTTGGCTTAGAGTACTCAGTGAGTTTTATGCTTTAGCATCCGTGCATGCGTGTGAGTGTTGCCATGAATAGCATGCTTACCATGAGGCTATGTGCTTATGTGATATAACTGCCTGAATGCCTGTGGGTGAAGGTTGGGTTATTTGGATTGGAACAAATCATTGACTGTGAGTCTTAAGCCCACTAGACAGTGGCAAAATCAAGTTTTCTAAGCCCACCCGAGGGTGGCAAATCCACGTCTTAGCCTACTTGCGAGTAGCACCATCAAACCATTTTCAAAAACAAACACGAAATGTTTTTGTTCCAATTCAGGCGACTCAGTCTATACTTGTATGCTGTACGCATCACATAGTAAACCTAGGCTAATAACCAGAATAAGAGCACACAATGCTTTCAAAACTAGATATCATGGTTAGTAGAGGCCGATCTTTGATCGGGCGAGCGGGGGTGCTCACGAAGTGACCTTCCCCAATCGTACCCAAGTTCCCGAGCCGAGGCAACTTTGGTGATGACGGACACGTGGCCTTGGCAAACGAGTCAGGGTTTCCTAAATTTCTCCAAAAATAAAATATTTAGGTGGCAACTCTGTATCTGGCAAAGCAGTCCATGTTTGGCACTTCTTTCAAAAAAAAAAATCTGTTTTCTCAAAACGACTTGCCGGATTTGGACTCTTTGGTTCAAGATTAAGAACCGTGACATTTGAGTCCTTGAACTATAGTGACCCACAAGCAAACGGAACGGGGGACTCATTCCTCCCGGGGTGTTCGGGGACGTCTACACTCACTTGTTTGTGTTTGGTTTTGCACCAAACACTTGTGTTTTGCCTTTGGAGGGCAAGGAATCGCTTGTTGGCCATCCCCACACTCCACCGGCCATGGCTTGAGGCCACCGGCTGTGTTTTGTTGCCATCGGCCAAATATTTGGCCGGCTGGCACTATAGATGGTCGACCGGCCATCTTTTTTGGTCAAATTGCATTTTTGGCTGGCCGACCACTGTTCATTTGCTTTTGCAGATATTTTTATGCCAGCTATGCTAGCTGGCATACACTTTGCTCCTCTCCATACACGTGTATGGAGGGATTTCCCTCTTGACAAGCTTACTTGACAAGCTTTACAAGAGAGAGCTCTATAAGAGGAGGCCTCTTCTCTCTCTTTTAGGTTAGACAACATTTTTCCAGAGCTCTGAGTTTTAGGGTTAGGGTTTACATATATCGTATCTCTATATCTCTCTCTCTCTTCTTGTGTATTTGTGTGTGTTTTGTCTTACTTTTGTGCACAAACACCCACCATCACACCTTCCTTTAGCTACTGAGGCACCAGAGGTCTGTTCTTGGTGTTCTTGAGTAATTTTGAGCTCAAGGAGGCAGCTGGAGCATTGTTTGTGAAGAGGGTCTTCAAGGGTAAGAACTACCCCCTTTATTCCCCATTTTTGCATAGTTTTTTTGACTACCTTGCAACTATTTTTAGACTTTGTTTATAACTAATAAAAGTCTTTTTTTTTTGAGTGCTTTAAATAGTTGGTTAAGAGTGTTTTGAGCTTTGGGGTTGTTTGACCCCTCTTAGGGCTTGTTTGGCCCCATTTTATGCCATTTTGGTTAAGCTCCAGGACCACTTTGTTTGGGCCTCCTCACCACTGAAATCTTGAGGGATTTCGGTGGTGAGGATAGTGCCTTGAGGTCCTAAGAAGGAGGGGGCCACCCCCTCTCCTTGTTGTCCTTGAAAAGGGCCATTTTTGCCTCATGAGTGAGCATCATTGTTAAGTGTGTGTTGGCCATGCCTTAGCTATTTTTTTTGTGCTTATTATGTCATAATATAGCTCTGTTTTTACTTGGTTTAGACACACCATGCTTGCTTAGCATACATGTCTTGTAATGCCATGATTTGCCTCAATACATGCATAGCATTTAGACTACCATGCTCATGTATTTTGGCTTAGCTTTGTGAAGCTTTTATGCATATTTTGATGTGCTTGAGGTCTATTTTGGGTTATTTGGGTCATCCATGTTTTGCTTTGTATAGCTACCATGTAATCCCCCTTGTATGCCTTAAGCATTGACCCCTCTAGTATGCCATCCTTGCATTATTTCAGTGGTTTGGAACCATTTATCATGTCATTTCAGTCCTCTTAGCATGCTTGTATGCTCGCATTTGATGCCCCTTTAATGTGTTAAAAGGTTGTTGTCTTATGCCCCTTGTTTAGGCCTTTGTGTATGCTTGCATGATTAGGCCACTTAGATGCCATCTAGGTGTACCTTTGGCTTTGTTTAGGTCTGCATTGGACTTGTTTTAAGTCCTCCTGGCCTTGTGAGGCTTGGTTGACTTAGCCATGGCTTAATCCCCCTTTGGCTTGTCTTGGATTTTGGGTTTCATTTGCATGCTATGCTTGTCTTGTTTACTTGGTTTGGCACCTTTTACAACATGATTTCAGAGCTTTCTATGTATGCCATGTGTCCATGCATGCCCCTTTTAAGTGTGCTTAAAAGTCTCTTCTTTGTGCCCAAGTGTTAGACCTTGTATGCATGCATGTTTGTGTGTACACTAGCCTTCATTTTCTTGGCATTTGGCCGCTGTTTTAGGCTTGTTTGAGGGCTGCCTAAATTAGTCTAAGACCATCCTTTGCATTGTTGCATGCTTGCCTTATGTATTGTTGCATGCTTGTTTATTTGCATTGCCATGTTGCATACTTAGCACTTATGTCTAGGTAGTATATCCTTGCATAGATCTTTCACCTCTTGATCAAGCCATGATAGAGGTTGAAAGCCCCTTTGTTTGTTTATGTGCATTGCATTTCATTTGAAATCAAAATGCATACTTGGTTTCTTGGGCCATCACGCATTGAAATGCGCGATTGGTGGTCCAAGAATCAAGAACCATGTCCCTTTGAGTCATAAATATGATAAGGGATGTAGTGGTGCACACATTTTCTTGAAATGCATTGCCATGCCAAGTTTTGCCCTCTGTTGCTGTCAAAAACAGATTCTGCAGGAAGTTTTGGCCGGCCGGCCATCTCAAGTGCCGACCGGCCATCCATTGTTGGCCTGTGGATCAATTTGTGGCCAATGATCATTTCCCTTGGCCAGTGGTGTTCCCCCTCAGCCGGTGGTGTCCCACAACACTCAAAGAAGCAACCCTGGGACTTGTACAGTTTTCAGAGGAGCAGAGCAGGGAAAACAGAGGCATCTTGTGCATGGTAGTGGACTTCCGAGCGAAACCGAGCGCGCATTGCATTAGGCCCTCTTCCCAAGGCTGTTTACTGTTTTATTAGATTAGTTAATTTGCTTAGCTAGTTTAATTGATCTGTAATATTTAATTAGCTTGTAGGTTAATTAATTTGTATATTCTTTCGGTCCCTCCGAGCGAGGGCAAATTTGTAATAAGTGTGGGTGCGTGTGTGCATGTCTTCCAATCCCCACCTCTTTCTCCTTTTTACTTACCTGCTTTGATGGTTAGTATTAGGTCATATTTAAATTAGCATACCTTATGCTATGCATGCGTGCATCATTCATCAGTACTGTATGCACCGAGCTCGGCGCATCATGCTAACCACATAAGTATTTTAAATCTAACTTGAATACATACTACTTGTTGCATCCCACATCCCATCCTAGGATTAGCCGAGCCTATTCTAGTGACATTCTGTATGTGTTGCATTAGCCACTTAAACATGGACTAGGATCACGCATGATTACTAACTAGTTTATTGTTTTGGCTCGGAGTACGATGTAAGTATTTATGCTTTAGCATCTCGCATGAGTGTAAATGTTAAACATGACAGCATGCTTACCATGTGGCTAAATGCTTAGTTGATATAACTGCCTGAATGCCTGTGGGTGAAGGTTGGATTGTTTGAGTTGGAACAACTCATTGAAATCCGTGTTTTAGCCCACTTACGAGTAGCAAATTTCAAATCATTTTCTAAACAAACGGATATGCGATGCTTTGTTCCAAATTAGGCGATCTAGTCTATACTTTTGTGTTGTGCGCATCACGTAGTAAGACTAGCTAATTAATCGGAATAAGAACACATAACGTTTTCAAAATAGGATATCATGGTTAGTAGAGGCCGATCTTCGAATCGGGCGAGAGGGGGTGCTCATAGCTGACCTTCCCCAATCGTACCCAAGTTCTCGTGCCAAGGCAACTTTGGTGATGACGGACACGTGGCCTTAGGCAAACGAGTCAGGGTTTCCTAAATTCCCCCATTAAAAAATGTTTAGGTGGCAATTTTGTATCTGGCAAAGCAGTCCATGTTTGGCACTTCTTTCAAAAAATCTGTTTTCTCAAAACGATTTGCCGGATTTGGACTCTTTGGTTCAGATTAAGAACCGTGACAATTTGAGTCCGAACTGTAGTAGACCCACAAACGAACAGGACAGGGGTCATCCTCCTGGGGCGTTCGGGGACATCTACAGCGTCCCTCTTCTCGAGGCCATTTTAACTACTTTGTATAGTTAGTTAATTTGTAATTAATTAGTTAATGTGTTAGCTAATTTGATTCATTGTTGTAAATTCTTAATTAGCTTAGCATAGCTAATTTTCAATTCGGTGTTGTAATAATTAGTCTAATTAGATTGTTAGATTAGTTGTTTAGCTTAGCGTAGCTAGCTTGTATTATTCATTTGGACCCTCCGTCGAGAGGGCCAACTGTTGTAAAAGTATGCGTGAGTGTGTGAATGTCTTTCAATCCCACGTCTTTCTCCATTTTATTTAACCGCTTACGATGGTTAGTTCTAGGCCTTTTTTTAATTAGCATTCCTTATGTTTGCATGTTTGCATATATCCATTTGTCTTGCATGCATCGGGCTTGGCGCATCATGCTGACCGCATTGTATTTCAATTCCTACTTGAATACATGATTATCAAGTTGCATTTCATATGCCATCTTAGAATAGCCGAGCCTATTTCTAGTTACATTTTTCATGTGCTGCATTAGCCATCTTAACATAAACTAGGATCATGCATGATTTCTAACTAGTTGTTGTTTTGGCTCGGAGTACACTGTAAGTGTTTATGTTTCAACATCTTGCATGTATGTTAGTGTTGCCATGATAGCATGCTTGCCATGAGGCTAACTGCTTAAGTGCTTAACTGCTTGAATGCCTTTGGATGAAGGTTAGATTGCTTGAATTGGAACAATTCATCGAAATGCGAGTTTTAAGCCCACTTGAGGGTGGCAAATCATGTTTTCTTAAGCCCACTTGAGGGTGGCAAATCCACGTCTTAGCCTACTTACGAGTAGCACCTTCAAACCATTTTCAAACAAACATGAGATATTTTGTTCCAACTTAAGCGATCCAGTCTATACTTGTGTGTTGTACGCATCACATAGTAATTCTAGGTTAATAACCGGAATAAGAACGCATGTGTTTTCAAAAACAATATATCATGTTAGTAAAGGCCGATCCTTTGATCGGGCGAGCGGGGGTTCTCATTGTATGACCTTCCCCTCTCGTACCCAAGTTCCAGAACCGAAGCAACTTTGGTGATAACGGACACGTGGCCTTAGACACGAGTCAGGGTTTCCTAAATTTTCCAAAAACAAAACATTTAGGTGACGACTCTATATCTGGCAAAGCAGCCCATGTTTGGCACTTCTTTATTAAAATCAAATTTTCAAAACGATTTGCCGAATTTGGACTCTTTGGTGATTTATCGGTCTTCCATTGCACTTTGCGAGATTTGATTCAGAACCGTGACATTGAGTCCGAACTGTAGTAGCTAAGAACAAAATGGATTTCGCGCCTTTGCGCGCGGAGCCGGGACGTTCGGGCACGTCTACAATAGGACCTTGATGGCCTGAACTAGTTATGCATGTATTCACCTTTTTAGGAGGCGCAACACCGGGTGTTTTATTATCTCTTTCTTAGAATCGCTTCTTTTAGCTTGGTTCCCCGGAACCCGAGGCTTTAATCTCCTTTTCTGCAATGTACACTCGGTCTACCACTTCTGCATAGGTTGACAGTTTCAAGACCTCGACCCTATCTTTAATTTCAGCATCTAATCCAACTTCGAATTCTCTTACTTTTTGAGTTTCGGTAGGGATGACGTATGTCGCAAACCAAGCGAGTTGTGTGAACTTGCTGTCGTATTCAGCCACCGTCATGGTTCCTTGCTTTAGATGTATGAATTCTGATGCCTTCTGTTCCCACAACAAATCTGGGAAGTATTTTTCATAAAATACTTTCAAGAATCTTGCCCAAGTCGCAATTTTTTCTTTCTCCAGAGTGAGAAGCCACCATTCATGTGCATTGTCTTTCAAAGTGAAAGTGGCGAAAGTTACCTTCTGTCTTTCAGTACAGGGTAGGGCACGAAAAATCTTTTCCATGTCTTTCACCCAAGCGTCCGCTACCATTGGATCTAGACCGCCAGTAAATGTGGTGGGTTTCATATCCTAGAACTGTTTTATGGTAACCTGCTCTTCTCGCCGTTCCGGCATTCTATTGTTGATGTTAGTCTGCAAGGCTTGCAAAAAGCTAGTAACTGCTCTTTCCATTATTCTTTCCATCGATTCAGTGCCACTGACTGATGACTCGCTTCCATTACCACTATTGGCCATTCTACAAAGTAATGAACGAGGCATTACATTCATAGTGCAGTATATATATATAAGCATGCGTAGCGTAATCTACATCTATATAAAATGTCAACTTTACTATTTTTACAATTAATGTTACATCTTTGTTTCAAAAGTCAGAATATGTTAGTGTCTCATCCCAAAACGCACCGTCAAGGTTAATCTCGGACATTCCTACATCACCAGAAGAAACATGAGATTTTACACAAAATGACTAACGTTGGAGGTAAATATTTATTTTTATTATGTTTATCTAGTTATATAGTTTTATTTATAGATTTATTTATAACTTTTTGAACTTTCTGATCAAATTAAAATAGCATTTTTTTTTTAATAAACCATTGCTCGGATACCACCTTTGTCATGACCCAACCCCACGGGTTTAGGGTTGAAATCGCAACTTACTAACTTATTCTATTCGTAGCAAATTAAACTGCGCTAACGGAAATAAAAATAATTAAACAAGAAATTACTCCATTTTACTATTTTAATAAGAGAAAATATATCTAGAGGGTTTTTATTATTTTATTATTTAGTGACCGGCTTCGAGTAGAAACAAAAGGGAGCAAAAAAATATTTTAAAAAAAAAGAAAAGAAAGACAAAATAGTGGTTCAACATCAATTCTCGTGCAGGTTCCATCACGTGAGGTTATGGGTTTCCCTACATCTCGTCACCTAAAAGGGTAATAGCTATAAGCACACAGCAGAGTGAGAAATATTATGCCAAAAGTATGAGAAATACAAAATAACCATGGATAGTTAGTTAGGCCAAAACATTTACATAACTCAATTTGATAAATAAATCATTTAAGTGGTAGAAACTGAAATACAGAAATTATGTAAATAAATAATCATAACTACGGTACAGAACAGAACAGAACAGAGGTCACAGAAGTGACAATCAGAACAGAGGTCAATGGATCCATGACAAACAGAGGACCACAAAGTGGTCAAACAAAGATCAATGGTTATTTAAGTCCCCCAAGGCGTGAAATTCCCGTGGTGGTACTTACAAAACATAATTGTTTATAAGGTTATAGTCAAATATATACTAAAATTTTAAAAAAACATATCCGTGGGTTTTATTTTAAACAAATAGAGTTTAGAAATTAATCCACGTAACTGAAATATTAATATACTTTATAAAATATAACTTGTATTAATATAACTCATAAAATATCATTTGTATGAAATTATGGCCAATCAAAACATACGTAAAATATCTTATGGTGACTCAAAGTATAATATAAATCACCTTAAAATTAATACCTCACTATTTCTTTCTATTATCAAAACCCTTCTTGCCTTCCAATATTTTCGTCCATTTCCTTTGTTGATTTTCCTTCATTTGTTCAAAAACACTCTTCCTGCTTTTATACAACTTGTTGAGCACAGGTTGGGTGACACGTAACCTCTTTATGGAGCGTCATTATTATGCTAATAGATTTGAATCTTAATTATAGATTTGAATCAGAGATTTGAATCTTCAGGATAAGTATAGATACCTCTCAAATAAATTCACTTGGGCCAGCACTATTACGGGCATTGTTTGGGCCAACATTACTAAGAAATTGCTGGGCTAACAATGGATCACTAATTTTCTTTTCTTTTTATTTATTTATTTATTTGTTTTGGTGCTTAATTTTTCAGTGTTCCTAATGTAAATTAAATTATACTTTATCACCTATCATCATAAAATTAATTATTTATTTTACTACCACACCCATTATTATTATTATTATTATTATTATTATTATTATTATTATTATTATTATTATTATTATTATTATTTATTTATTTATTTATTCTTACTTATATATTTATTTATTTACTATCTTTAACTTTAATTTGGCTCAACTAGTATTATAATTCTATATTTCTGTTAATTTAGCCCCAAATAATAATCCCTAATTAATGCCATATTTGATAATCCAATACTAAATTAGATTCTGTATTTATTATTATTTATTTAATAATATATTATCACATACACTCACAATTATATATAACTATAATTATTTATGTGATATTTAATTAAACATTCAAGGTGTCACATATTAATAAAGACATTATTTTCGCTGATTTTGATTGGCTTATGTTTATTTGTGAGTCTGAATTTTACTTGAAGGAATAATTATATGGGATTTTAAGCATTCGATTACAATTACTTGTGAATCAAGAACTTTATTTAAGTAATCATGGATTATAATCCTATCATAACATAAAATATCAATGAGTCCTAAATGTAAAAGATCAAATTGATTCTTTATATTATAATACAACAATTTACACTTTTGGCGACCAAATTTGGCGATTAAACTTTTTTTAATTGCCAAAAGTTGTAGAGTAGGCGACTAAAAATTATATTGGTCACCGTTGAATATGGTTTTTAGCTACTAATTTTTTTCAGCAGCTGTATCTTCATTATTGGCGACTAAAAAAAATGAGTAGCTAAATATGAATAATAGGCAACTAAAAATTATTTTAGTCGGCATTAGATCATATTTTAGGCTACTAAAATTTTTGTTAGTCGTGGTATACTAGTTTTTGGCTACTAAAATAAATTTAGTCGCCCAAAAGGTAGAATAATGTTTGCTATTAAACTTTAGCGACCCGAGTTTTGGTCAGCAAATATTCATTTTCAGTGACTAAAAAATTTTTAGTCGCTATAAGTTAATTTTTGCCTACTAAAATTATTTAGTCACTAACTAATAAACATAAATTTTACTTTTATCTTTGGTAACGAAAAATTTGGTCAGTGAATATTTCTTTTCGGTGACTAAAATACTTTTAGTTGCCAAAATGATCACTTTTGGCAACTAAAATGTTAGTCATTGTTTGTTAAATGTTGACTACTAAATAAATTAGTTGATATAAATTAACCTTTGGCGACAAACGACAAGTTTGGTCGTTCACCACTGTTGCTCACCGTAAGATGCACATCGCCACCACACCATTGCAAATCACACCGCCACCGCCGCAATACAAACAAGTTCTCTCTCTCTCTCTCTCTCTCTCTCTCTCTCTCTCTCTCCCCCTTTCTCTATTTCCCCATTTCTCACTCTTGCTCTAGGGTTTATATTATTTATTTAGTTTAATTTCCCGTTTAGCTTGTTTTTGGTTTAATTTCTTCAAATTGCAGTAAATTTGGAGTTGCATTGGTAGATTGTCTAGCTAATTTTGCAGTTCTCTTTGTTTTTGTTGAGGGAAAAATTTGGGTTCAATGAGGCATTTAAGTTTATCAAGGAAAAATTTGGGTTCAATAAGGCATTTAAGTTTATCAAGGAAAAATTTGGGGTCCCTATGGTTGTGTGTCCTGCTTTGGGGGGTTTAGGAGCTGGGTTGATAGCTGTCATGTATCCTAGAATACTCTACTGGGTTTCACTAATGTTGATGAAATTCTTCATATTGGAAAGAGGGCTTTGGTCATTAGTGTTGATCATGGGTATTAGTGGTGATAAATGTGAAGTTTAGAGTCAACCTGTTGAGATTTTGCAGTTTAATTTGAATGGTTCTTGGAAGCTAATGATAATTGTGTGTTGTTTAAATTAATTATTACCACTGTTTTTGTTACTATAAGAAATTATTGTTAATTGAAGAAATTAAGATTTAAATAATTTGTTGGATAGACTCTCATATTCTTAATTTTGACTTTAAGGGTTAACTGCTTTTATTTATTTTTATTTTTTATAGTAATGTGTAACTACTAGGTGTATCTTAATATCAAATTTATATATGAGAGAAAGTATAAAATGAGGTGTTTGAAAGCATTGAGGTGTTTGACAGTAAGAATTTTTTACGAACCAATGCTTTCAAATAATGAAAAATGGTTGAGAGCACACCACTAATGATGTGGCAATGGGTGCTAATGATGTGGCAGTGGGCAATGCCTTTTTTTTTTTTTTAGCATTCCCAATGCATTAGTGCTATTAATGGTCTTTTTTTAGTGGTATGAATCATTGTTGTTCAAACAATGGCTGATGAGCCCCAAGCCATCAAATGATCTCTGTTTCTTTCTTGTTAACATGTCCAGTACTTAGATAGAGTATAAATATAGTGTGAAAGTTGTGGCTAAATAAATCTGTGCCAAATAATTTCAGTGTTCTTTCTTTCTTGAGTATGTGCATATATGAAGCTTCAATCCAAAATATAGTTTTAGATGCCTTTCTTATGCCTTCTCATACGCAATTCCAGGCAATTGATTTCCTTGTTTCAAGTAAGAGTCATGTAGTGAAAGAGGAAAGAGAGTTAGATGATCATGTGTACTCTAATGATGTCTATGCAGATACAGCATCTTTACTTGAACATGTAATTGTCTGCTTTGTCAAATACTGTTTAGGTAGATAAACTATAAACATGATTTTGTTTATTATAGATAATCCATTCTACAGGAGATGCAACCTGGGCCATCAAATCAATCTGGTTTAAGATTTATTAGTGGCATTATTAGTAAATCCAAAGCTCTCAGGTTTGAGCGGATGTTGTTTCGTGCTACAAAAGGCAACATGCTTTTCAATCAGACACCAACTGATGAACAAATCTTGGATCCTATATCAACTGAAATGGTCATTCTCTTATTTATATTATTATGTTTTGGTCTTTTGGGATAAATTTTATTTTTACATATTTTCTTACTATAGCTTATAATCTGAAAACCTTGAATATATTCTACTTCTTAATAGTATGCTTTCTTCATTAGAGTGCTATGTTGGTGTACTTCTATTGCTTTGAAGACTGTGGCCTGAATTTCTAAATTCAACTAATTTTGCTTGTATATTGCATGTGTAGGTTGAGAAAATTGTTTTTGTAGTGTTCTTCTCGGGAGAGCAAGCAAAGACAAAAATATTGAAAATTTATGAAGCATTTGGTGCAATTTGCTATTCTGTACCCGAAGATATAATGAAACAAAGGCAACTAACTCAAGAAGTATGCTGTTAAATTAACTGGCTGCATTTTCCCACATGCTTGCAATGTTCATTTTATTTTTGATTGATGTTTGTGTAGCACATTATGCAGTTTAGTTTTCTTATGACAAGAAAAATATGTATGGGCCTTTTTGTCTTTACTATATTTCTCATTTGTTGTAGGTTTTGTGTATGATACACTGAACGTGCTGAATTTTGATGTTACAAAAAAATGTCTTGTCAGAGAGGGTTGGTGTCCAATAATTGCCGAAACTTGGGTACTTTGGTCTCCTCTTATGTCATTCTTGTTTTGGGCAAAATATCTGCAGTTCCATTATTTATTACATTATTATCAAAAAGGAAAAGGTTTCATTATGTGCATATTCATGAAGCACTGCAACGGGCTACAATTCATAGCAATTCACAAGTGGGTATAATATTTCACACAATGGATGTTGTGGAACCACCTCCAACATCTTTCAGAACCAGCCACTTTACAAATGCATTTCAGGAAATTGTACTAAAATATGTGGTTTTTTTTTTTATTTTCATTTTTTGCGTGGACATATTTCTGTTTGTTCTTATAATGATTGTTGATCTTACAATATAAATACCATTTTTCTTAAAAATATCTTACGAAAAAATTTCTTATTTTGTCCATACTCCGGTTACATCACAGTAACCTTAAACAAGAATGAACCTCTTTGTGAATAAGCCAAGCCATTATGTGTTTTGGGATAGGTCTCATTAGTTCAGATCCTTACCATGATTTAGAATTCATATTTGCAACTGACTGCATTAATGGTGTAATTGGTGATTTGATTTTAATAGACTTACTCACCTCGATCAGTGGTCAAAGATAATTTGTTTGGAATAAGAAAATTTCTTAGTTTCTTGGAAGGTCTTGGAGGCACTGATCTAGTTTTCTTTCCTTGTAGATTGGTTTGGTTTTGAAGAAGTTGTTTGAAGATGGTATCGTGTTGCGCGAGGATTTGTTTATTACCTCCAAACTATGGTTTGAACCAATCTTTATTACCTCCAAAATGTGGTTTGACTTTATGCTCTTGATAATGCTTGTCCTTTTGATATTTGCTATGTAATTAGTTTTAATTGCTTTGTCTTTCCTTCTTTCATTTTTTTTTTTTTTTTTTTGGTAGCCAATTTTGCTTGAAAATTTGTACAGAGTAATTGATACTTCTAATTGGATGCCATTTGAAATGATCTTTGTTTATTTGGAGTTTGTCTTGCATATATATATATATATAGGACCTATGGGGACATACGGGATGTAATTAGATGTAAAAATGTCACAGCCAGCTTCCCCATGACAAATAGGACTTGTGACAACAGACAGAATGTAATTAGCACGTATAGGTTAAGAGTTAGAACTGAAAACAACTTAAATTTAACCGAAAAAAGGCATTAAGGGCCGAAAATGTAAAATAGCCACCGAACCACTATATGAATGTCACAGTCACCTTCCTCGTGACAAATAGAACCTGTGACAATAGACAAAATGTAATTAGCATGTGTAAGATGGAAGTTAGGACCGAAAACGCCTTAAACTTAACCGGAAAAGGGAATTAAGGTGGCGAAACTGTGAAACAGCCCCTGAACCACCATACGGATGTCATGGACAGCATCCCCATGAAAAATAAGACCTATGAAAACAGACGAAATGTAATTAACACGCGTAAGTTGGGAGTTAGAGCCGAAGACGGCTTAAACTTAACCAAAAAAGGCGTTAAGGGGGCGAAAATGCAAAACAGCCCCCGAACCACCGTACGAATGTCACGGCCACCTTTCTTGTGACAAATAGGACTTGTGACAATAGACAGAATGTAATTAGCACGTGTAGGTTAAAAGTTAGAGCTGAAAACGCCTTAAACTTAATCGAAAAAAGACTTTAAGGGAGCGAAATTGCGAAATTGCGAAACAGCCCCCGAACCACTGTTTAGATGTCATGGCCACCTTCCCCGTGACAAATAAGACTTGTGACTATAGACGGAATGTAATTTTCCTTTGTAGGTTGGGAGTTAGAGCTGAAAATGACTTAAACTTAACCAAAAAAAGGCATTAAGGGGGTAAAAATGTGAAACAGGCCCCGAATGACTATACGGATGTCACAACCACCTTCCCTATGAAAAATAGGACCTATGACAATAGACAAAATGTAATTAGCACGTGTAGGTTGGAAGTTAGAGCCGAAAACGCGTTAAACTTAATTGAAAAAGGGCGTTAAGGGGGCAAAACTGTGAAAGAGCCCCCGAACCACCGTACGGATGTCACAAGCAGCATTTCCATGACAAATAGGACCTGTGACAATAGACGGAATGTAATTAGCACCCGTAGGTTGGGAGTTAGAGTTGAAAATGCCTTAAACTTAACCGAAAAAGGGCGTTAGGGAGGTGAAACTGCGAAACAGCCCCCAAACCACCATACAAATGTCACATCCAGCTTCCCCATAACAAATAGGACTTGTGACAACAAACAGAATGTAATTAGCACCTGTAGGTTGGGAGTTAGAGGCAAAAACGCCTTAACTTAACCGAAAAAGGGCGTTAAGGGGGCGAATATGCGAAACAGCCCCCGAACTACCGTACGGATGTCACGAACAGCTTCCCCATGAAAAATAGGACCTATGACAACAGACATAATGTAATTATCACATGTAGGTTGGGAGTTAGAGCCGAAATCGTCTTAAACTTAACCAAAAAAGGGCGTTAAGGGGGCGAAACTGCGAAACAGCCCCCGAACCACCGTTCAAATGTCACGACCACCTTCTCTATGACAAATAGGACCTATGACAACAGATGGAATGTAATTAGCACATATCAGTTGGGAGTTAGAGTCGAAAACTCTTTAATGTTAACCGAAAAAGCGCATTAAGAAGGCGAAAATACGAAACAGCCCCCGAACCACCATATGGATGTCATAGTTATCTTCTCTATAAAAAATAGGACCTGTGACAACAGATGGATTAGTACATGTAGGTTGGGAGTTAGAGCCGAAAACGCCTTAAACTTAACCAAAAAATGGCATTAAGGTGGCGAAATTGCAAAACAGCCCCCGAACCACCGTACGAATGTCACGGTCACCTTTCCCATGACAACTAGGACATGTGACAACAGACAGAATGTAATTAGCATGCGTAGGTTGAGAGTTAGAGTCGAAAACGCTTTAAACTTAACCGAAAAAGGCATTAATGAGGCGAAAATGCGAAACAGCCCCCGAACCACTGTACGGATATCACGACCACCTTCTCCATGACAAATAGGACCTGTGACAACAAACAGAATGTAATTAGCACATGTAGGTTGGGAGTTAGAACCGAAAACGCCTTAAACTTAACCGAAAAAGGGCGTTAAGGGGGTGAAATTGCGAATCAGCCCCCAAACCATCGTTCAGATGTCACAGCCACCTTCCCGGTGAAAAATAGGACCTATGACAATAGACGGAATGTAATTAGCACGTGTAGGTTAGGAGGTAGAGCTGAAAATGCCTTAAACTTAACCGAAAAAGGGCATTACGGGGGTGAAACAGCTTCCGAACCACCATACGGATGTCACAACCACCTTTCCCGTGACAAATAGGGCCTGTGACAATAGACGAAATGCAATTAGCATGCGTAGGTTGGGAGTTAGAGACGAAAATGCCTTAAACTTAACTGAAAAAGGATGTTAAGGGGGCAAAAATGCGAAACAGCCCCCGAAACACTATACGGATGTCACGACCACCTTTCCTATGACAAATAGGACCTATGACAACAGACATAATGTAATTAATACGTGTAGGTTGGTAGTTAGGGCCGAAAATGCCTTAAACTTAACCGAGCGTTAAGGAGGCAAAGCTACAAATCAACCCCCGAACCACCGTTTGGATGTCACGACCACCTTTCCCGTGACAAATAGGACCTATGACAACAAACGGAATGTAATTAGCACATGTAGGTTGGGAGGTAGAGTCGAAAACGCCTTAAACTTAACCGAAAAAAGGCGTTACAGGGGCGAAATTGCGAAACAGCTTCCGAACTGTACAGATGTCACGGCCACCTTTCTCATGACAAATAGGACTTGTGACAATAGATGGGATGTAATTAACGCATGTATGTTGGGAGTGAGAGCCAAAAATGCCTTAAACTAAACCAAAAAAGGGCGTTAAGAGGAAAAAAATGCAAAACAGCCCCCGAATCACTGTACCGATGTCACAGCAAGCTTCCCCATGACAAATAGGATCTATGACAATAGACAGAATGTAATTAGTACGTGTAGGTTGGGAGTTATAGCTAAAAACACCTTAAACTTAACCAAAAAATGGCGTTAAGGAGGCGAAGATGATGGAGAGTGCCATGGCAGTCTCGATTTCTACCCCAAACCTCACTGAATCATTCTCTTTAATCACTCCGTAAACAACCAAATCAGGGCTTCAAGATGGGTTGTTGTTTTGGATTCTTATAGATGGATTGTTGCTTTTGATTCTTATAATGTCAAAATAGTTTGTTGTTGTTTTGGATTTGGATTCTTGTAACGAAGGATTTTTTTTTTCCCCTTGCCTTCAAGCTGTTTGATAAAATGTCTCTTAGGCTTCTCAAAATTCTAAGGCACAAGCCTAACTTATTGCCATTGTAATTGGTGCTCAAACTTGTACTGAATCATGCCCACAACAGCTCCAAATCTTAATCTATTGAAGCCACTGCTTGCATATTCAAATCTTTATCTGTTAAATCAAAAATCATTCATAGTGTTTTCAATTAGCTACTTCACTAATGTTCCCTCATTTAGTCTTGCTATATTAGTTATAATAAATATTGTGCTATTCATCTTAAATTAACTGTCACAGCTAATTGATAAACTTATTTTGTTGTTGCATAACTAATATTGTGTGTTATATCCTCATAAATCGTTATTTGCCTATTTTTGTTGAAATTTTTGAAATAACAATCTGTTAAGTTAACAGGAATCATTGACTGATTTTTCTTTATGATATATTCGTTGTGTTATTCATCTAAATTCAACAAAGTTAGTTATCTAATTTTTCCTTCTCCATAAACTGAATTACTTGTTAAATAAATTGAACCATATTTTGTTTAAACAAAAATCAAGCTCTGCATTTTTTATTAGTTACCTCACTGGTTTTTGTTACAAATTGATGATGTTGGCATGGATACAATGATGTTCTTGGGCCAAATTAATGATGTTTGCATGGGTGCAATTTACATTATATTTTTTGTTTATGGAAAACATGCATACCTGATATGTCTTGTTATTAAGATTTTTTTTTAATTTGGATTTTAATTGTTAGTTTGGATAGTATATGTATTTGTTGGATTATATTATGTTTATGGATTCTTTTTTTTTTTTTTATATGTATGGTTAATAGTTAAGTTTTATATATGGTTGAAAATTAAATGCTACACATTGTGAAGAAATATTTTTATTGAATGGCTGAGAATTGAATGAATGAATGGATGAATAATTTTGTATATGCACAGGCTACAGGTGGCGCAAAAAATATTCCAGAACAAATTATAAAAACTAAATGACCTTTTAGCGACTAAACAAATATCACATGTTGGCTTTTGGCTACCAAAATTTTAGTCGCCAATTGTCAAAAAGTGAAACTTTTGGCTACTAAACTTTTAGTCGCCAATTGTAAAAAGTAAACTTTTAGCTACTAAATTTTTAGTCACCAATTTTCAAAAAGTGAAACTTTTGACTACCAAATAGTTAGTTGCCAAACATACATGCTCAATTGGCTACTAAATAATTTAGTCACTAAAAGTAAAATATATATATTTAATTATTTTTAAAAAATATATGGCGACTAAATTTTTAGTCGCCGATAGGTCACTTTTGACTACCAAAAAAATTTTAGTCACCTATTGTCTTCCCTGACGAACTATTAGTGACCAAACTGACAACTAAATATATTAGTTACCAAAAATAATTGGCGACTAAAATAAGGCTTTGGGAGACTAAAATTTTAATCGCTAAAAGTGAAATTTCTTATAATAAGACATGCATAAAATGAATGAATAAACCAAATCACATAAAAAATTGTAATGTTATCGCATGCAATCTAAATTCATTTTTGAGAAATCAAATATACAAATTCTAAAATGTGTACAAATAAACCCGTTAGTCACTAGGGACATTGATGAATAAGTCAAATGGAGTCAAACATTTTCATAAACTAAACATTATATACAGAACAATAATCAAATTAATAAAATTCGTAAAATATTATGAAGATGCATATATAACCCATACATTACTTCAAAATTATTTTATAGCATTCGGTGATGGAGATACCAAATTAATAGAATTAAGTTGACTGCAAAAAAGAACTGATTCTGGGCTACTTATAAATAGAATTAATCAATCTAATACATTTTATTTGAAAGCCCAGTTAAAAAACTCAGAAACATCTAAAAATATAAAATTAAAAAAATTATATAATTAAACTGAATGGACACGTTTCACTATGTGTATGTATATATAATCTAGATATACATATCACACATACATTGCAAATGTAAAGTGTCAATCACACAATGTTGATTTAAAATGCACTTACGAATCCTTAAAATATAAAATTTACATGCTACCAAACTCATTGTGTCGCAACAAATGGGAATTGGTTGATATCATTTCCTTTAGGGCGTGTTTGATTTGCCGGATTAAAGGGGGGATTATCCATTATTTGGATTGTAATACAAATAGTGCTCCTTAACCGCCGTTTGATTTTTTTTTAATCCGCCGGACTCCTTATCTCCCATATGGGGGATTCCACTGTCCCCGGGGGGGGGGGGGGGGTTGGGATAATATTGGTAGAATTATTTACTGTTTGGATTAGAGGGGTGAGATGACCATTTTACCCTCTGTAATTGTGGCACAGATTATTTATGGAGTGTTGCTGTTGTGTCAATAAGACCATAAAGTGTTGGATATAAATATTGGAAAAATATATGTTTCAAACATTGAAAAAAAAAATGGTGCTAAAAAAAAAACATTGAAAAAATAAAATCATTAATTGTGGTCCACTAATCAATTATAAATAAAATATTGTTATTTTATTGATGTTTTATTTTAAAATTTTGTTTATATTTTATTTAATTTCATTATTTAAATGTTAATAGATGTTTTATTTAATTTCATTGTTTAATTATTATTATTTTTAAAAACAAATTTATTTAAAATTTTAATTAAAAAAATAACATATATTTTTACTGATATTTTATTTATTTAATTTAAAAAAATAAATTTATTTAATTGTGTAAAAAATAAAATAAAATAAATTTTTATTTAATCTAGCTAAAAATAATTAAAATATTAAAGATATGTTTAATATTGCTATACTTAGTAAATAATTGAAAAAGGGTAAAATAGTCCTTTGTTCATTTATCCTATCTAGTCCGTCCAACCAAACGTTAGATTCACTAAAAATAATCATTTCCAGACATCTAATCCCATGAAAAAACAAACACATGATACATATTCAATCTGACCAAATAGTCCGGGGGATTTACAGTCCCAGAACTCAAGTCCGATAGATTCTAATCTTCCCTTATCCAGTCCGTCCAATCAAATACACCCTTAGTTAGCGTCACCATGCTCGACCTCACTCCATGCAATCGATTTCCAACAAATGTGAATCGATTATTCTCTAATCAATCTTCCATCAAATCATATGCTTCATAACTTAATGATGAACTAGGAATTTTGTTTTTTTGTTTTTTGGTGATGGTGGCATAGTTTGTGAAATATATTGTAATTATAGACTATTATATAGAGAAAAAAGTGAGTGTGACTTGATATGGAAAGAGATACAATAAATCAAGAGATTTTTATATTTTAAATTTTTTTTAAAAGAGTTGATTGGATTAATTAGGTTTCCTTTTCATGCATAATTGAATTTTTTTTTTTCAAAATTTTTTGGAATTTTTTTGTAGATAGTTTACCCAATAGTTGTTTTTTAAATTATTTTATAAATTAAAAAATAAAAAATTTAGAATGACATTTTGAAACTCGCACAAGACTTCTCATTAAAAATTACATTTTACTTATATAATGTATTTGATAGATTGTAACTTCTATTGTTCAATTTGTGGGGTTTGAAGAGGGTGTGGTGCAGATATTTTCTTGAAAAATCTGACTTTTTGAGTTTTGCATCATGGCCATGGCTGAGAAATTGTTAAAACACCTTGGTAATGTTCCAAACAATTTGTTGTCTACAATGTCTAAGATTTGAAGAGGGCTGAGGTGTCAGATTTCAGTGGCAATTTCGCCATTAAACTTATTTGAACCAAGGCTAAGAACTAATCCAGCAATAATTGGATCAATTGGGTTTTGGATTCAAATTAAATTCAATCTATTGATAAATTTAGTTTCAGACGCAACCCCTCCCGACAAATCAGGGGAAAAAATTGAAATTTCTTTTTTAACTTAGACTTTAGGAAGAGTTCTATTCGATTGACCAATCCTAATGATCTTAAGGATGACAATCTTCTAATGCCCATGAAAGAGGAGGTTGATCAAATTCTTAAATAGCTCAAACTTGACCGTTGAAATAATCAAATATGGTATTTGAAAATAATATGATGACTCAATGAATTGACACATCTCTAAATATGATATGTTTGAAAAACACTTAAATTTGTAAAATGAAAAAGACTATGATACGAAAAATTATTGGTTGCTCCTGCAACGTCACGTGGTTATGTCTCTCACCAATTACAATTTATCATGTTCTTTCATATTTCTCAATTATCCAATACAAATTCGTGCATTTCACTTCTTCTACCAATCACAATCCTGTTGGAACACGGTACTCCAAGACCAACCAATAACTTCTCCTATAATATGCAACTCCCAAAGGGATGTCATAACTAAAGAAGAAGTTTAGAAAATAGATAATTTCATAAAAAATGTGTGTCGAGTAATTGAGGGTTTCACTTTCTCAAGGTAACTCTCTTTTTCATATCTTCTCTAATCATCAATCAATCATATCAATTACACATCATTAGATTTAGAAAATAGATATAAAAGTGAGCTTATATATCATTCGAGTAATGTTAGGAATCATAAAAAAAAGGGTAAATTACATTTACCTCCCCTGAGGTTTCTGACAAATACAGGGACCTCCCCTGTGGTTTGAATAATTACAATAACCTCCCCTACTTTACCTGACAATGTCAAGATTCCCCCAAAATTTGACCGCCGTTTATGCACCTAGCTGACGCTGCTGATGTCATCAACTGTAAACACAAAAATACCTAAAATGCCCTCAAGTGCCTATAATGCCTATAATGTAAATACTAAAGTGCCTAATGTAAACACTTAACTTTATTTTTTTATTTTAAATATATATTTTTTATTTAAATATTTTATTTTATTTTGTAAATATTTTAATTTTTTAATTTTAAGATTTTAAACTCAAAATACAATTTCACACTCAAATCGTAACTAAACACATAACTCAAAACTCAATTCAAAAATTATTTTCAAACCTCATAACCAAACACATAACTCAAAACTCCACACTATTTTCAAAACTCTACACTCAAATCATAACAAAACACATAACAAAAAAATTAAAATATTTAAAAATATTTTTATAAAATAAAATTTTTAAAATAAAAAATAAAATTTTTAAAATTTGTTAATATTTAAAAATATATATTTAACATAAGTTTGTATTTTTTTTAAGTTTGTGTTTGGTTATGAGTTTTGAAAATAATTTTTGAATTGACCAACACAATCATAAAACTCAATTCAAAAATTATTTTCAAATATCATAACAAAACACATAATTCGAAACTCTAAACTATTTTCAAAACTCTACACTCAAATCATAACAAAACACATAATTTTTTTTTCAAATATTTAAAAATATATTTATAAAATAAAATAAAATATTTAGAATAAAAAAATAAATTTTTTTTAAAAATTAATATTAAAAAAATATATTTAACATAAGTTTGTATTTTTTTAAGTTTGTGTTTGGTTATGAGTTTTGAAAATAATTTTTGAATTGACCAACACAACCATAAAACTCAATTCAAAAATTATTTTCAAACATTATACCCAAACACATAACTTGAAATTCCACACTATTTTCAAAACTCTATACTCAAATCATAACAAAACACATAAAAAAATTAAAATATTTAAAAATATATTTATAAAATAAAATAAAATATTTAAAATTAAAAAATTAAAAATTTTAATATTTAAAAAATATATTTAACATAAGTTTGTATTTTTTTTAAGTTTGTGTTTGGTTATGAGTTTTGTAAATAATTTTTGAATTGACCAAGAAAATTATAAAACTCAATTCAAAAATTATTTTCAAACATTATACCCAAACACATAACTCGAAACTCTACACTATTTTCAAAACTCTATATTTGGTTAAGACTCTATGAGTTTTGAAAAGATTTTTGAAAATTTCTAATTGGAATTGTAATTCTAAAAGAAAACCAAACATGTTTCTAAAAAAAATATTTTTTCGGAACATGTTTATACTCAAAACTCAATTCAAAAATTATTTTCAAAAACTCATAACCAAACACAAATTTAAAACTCAATTCAAAACTCAAAATCAAACTTTTTCCAAAACTCTATTTTAAAAGAAAAAATTAAAAAAATATATTTTATTTTTTAAAATTATTTTTAGAGTCATGATTTGAGTGTGGAGTTGTATTTTGAGTTATAAGTTTTGAAAAGAAAAAATTTATTTTGTTATAAGTTTTGAAATTTTTCGAATTTATTTTTTTAGGGTAAATATTTTATATTTTAAATATTTTTTATTTATTTTAATATGCATTATATTTCATACATTTATGTGTTGTATTTTTTAATATTTTAAATATATTTTTTAAATATTAAATTTTTTTAAAAAAATTATTTTTTATTTTAAATGTGTCATTTTTAATATAAATATTTTAAAATTATTTTATTTTATGGTTGTGTTGATCAAAGCAAAGGGTTTTTTCGTCTTTTACTTTATGGCAGTGATGTTCATCTTGAAGAAAAGTGTTTTTCGTCTTTTTGCAGGCAAAAACAAGGGTAATATGGTCATTTTATATAAAATACTAACGCCGTTTGTGCAAAATAGATAGAATGGGGGAATCTTGACATTGTCAGGTAAAGTAGGGGAGGTTATTGTAATTATTCAAACCACAGGGGAGGTCCCTGTATTTGTCAGAAACCTCAGGGGAGGTAAATGTAATTTACCCTAAAAAAAATATCATGAAGATGATCATGAAAGATTTCTCACCGTTAAATTACACATACAATAAAATATCACACACTAATTAAATGATAAAAAATCTTCCTGAAGCATTTCATGATTTTTTTTTTTTTCATAATTCTTATTATTCATATCATTTTACTTAAACGAATGTGTAGAAATTAAAGAAGATGGCTAGGGTCCTGCCTCGGAGATGATTTTTACACTTTTTAAGATTAAATTAAAATATTTTTATACAATAAGAATGAAATTAGCACAATTTAAATATTGATAAACAAATTAACATAAGACTCTATATTTTGGAGATGAATATGTAATTATTCCTTATATTAATAAATTAAAACCTTTTTATTTTTATTTTTTTGCACCAGAATTAAAACCCATTTGACAATTCCAGATTTAACCAATCAATACCGCAAGTAAGAAAAATTTAGAGAGAAAAAAAAAAGAGGAGACTAGTCTTCAGCTTGGAATCAGACCGGAGTTTGTTATTGCGTATGTGGGGCCATCAGAGTTTAATTTTGACAATTTGAACTGCTTTATGTGTAAAATTTATTGAATATTTTATTCTTGTAAAAAATTATATGAATCAAGTATTGATAGTTATTTGATCAAAATATATTTTTATCAATAGTAAATATGATTTTAAAAATAAATTATTAACAAAAATATATTTTAATCAAAATGTTATCAATATTCAATAAATTTAATTTTTTTACAGTGATAAAATATTCAAAGAACCACCCACATTAAATGATTCAAAATATTAAAATTAGACTCGTAATAAATTTCACATGTCTATGCCTCCGTTTGGAAAGTGAGTTGGTTTTTTGGCTTTTTAATTTTTTTTGACTATTTTAGCCTGGGCTTAAAAGCTTGGTTTGGGAAGAACTTTTTGACTTTTTAACTTTTTTGAGTTTTTTTGTGAGAGAAGAATGTAATGATTATGGGTTGGATGTGATGTTTTGTTTGTTATAATTAAAATAGCCTATTTTATTTTTTGTGGTTAAAATAGCCAAAAAAGTCCAAACTATGACTTCCCAAACGAAGCCTAAGTAGTACTGACAATCTGTATCTAAAAAGAAAAGAGTTATGATAAAGGCCTTAAATAATTTATTAATTTTTTTTTATAAAATCTCTTATATAGGTGTGATCCACACATATAAATTTGTGTAAATCTCACACTCATGAGAGTTTTAATAAAAAATCAAATCAATTATTTAGTCTTTGTTTGGCAAGTTAGTTTTCAGGTTTTTTTAACTATTTTAGTCACAAAAAATAAAATAGGTTATTTTAATCACAAAAAATAAAACATCACATTTAACCCATAATCATTACATTCTTCTCTCACAAAAAAAAAAATTTTCAAATTAAATTTTTTAATCCAAATTAAAATAACTAAAAAAATCAAAAAATTAAAAAACCAATTCTCTTTCCAAACGAAGCCAAAGAGATTGTAGCATTTTTCAAAAGAAAAGAGTATTTGTTCGCGCACCGTTTTCAATGAGTGCATCCTGCACCTGCTATGGACTTGAATATTCAACCTCCGAGTGACGCGGCTTGTGCAACAGCCGTCAATTTGTTCTTGCTGACTTGGCATCTGTTACTTCTGTATCTGTTACTTGCCAAACATAACATACCGAACGGGACGCAAACGGCTGTGCTAAAAAAGTTTCCCCCAAAAATATACATATAATTATAGAAGGAAATAATAAATAAGTATTAATTTTAAAAATAATTATAAATTTTATAAACTTTAATGATTAAAGTTAAATTTTTTTTTATAATTTTAGAATATTGCCCATGATTTGTAAATTTTCTTAATAATAGAACCAAAAAACAAAAAATGCAATTTTGTGAGTCCACCTCATTGCCTACATTTTGTTCGTATCTTTTACAAATTTAATTTAAGAGTAGTGCTACATGTATCAATTATTATAATAATTAGTGTATTAACATTTGTTATGATTTTGTTAATTCAAAATTATTGATCTCACCCATTATACAAATTACGAAAAATCAAACTTTTAAAATTATATCATATCATCTATTAATATACTAATTGATATATTAATTGATACGTTTAATTTTATTCTTAAGTGAATAGCATTCCACACACTCACAATTTTTATTTAGTTTTTTATTTGGAAAAATTAATTAATGATTTAAATTCATTATATATGTGGAGTGCATGCTGCAATATTGTTGGGTATATATAAATTTTTTGAAATGTCTTATTAATGAATAAAATTTAAATTGATTATATATTTTTATGATAGATTTTTTTTTTATAAAAAATTATTAATATTTTAAATTTCTTAATAAGTATCTTTAAACACTCAATAATAAAATTCTAAATAACAAAAGGAAAGAATTATGGACACCTTCCCTGGAATATTCCAAATTAAATTGTCTGCTTGGTGTAAAAAATTAAATATAGAAAAACAAATGAGAAAGTTGACTGGAGGAAAGTGCTTCAATGAACATAGACCAAGTCGTGGACCTCACGCAGCGTTCCTAAACTTGGCCCCCAAGAAAATGGAATTGATTACTTTGATTACTTTCACACGAGTACTCTTTTATCTAGATGGATGCTGCTAATAATGTATTTGCCTCTCTAACAGCTGTGCAGTTTCAATTATCAAACTGCCCCTTCTTTCGTAAAAAATGACACACACCTCTAATTTATTTGGTTGTTCTTAGGGTATATTATTACATTGGTTAACAAATATTTTTTTAATCACGAGTTAGGATTGAGAAATTTGAGGTTAAATATAATATACTCATAAAAAAATTATACATAATTTAAAATGTACAGATCAGATTTATTCTAAGTGTGACATTATATTTCTATCTTACTATCTACACACTTTCTTAGCAATTTTCATGATAAAAATTATGAATTTCAGACTTTTCTCAAGATACAAGGGATTGAGTTGGATTTGAACTCCCAACTAATTTTTTAATTTCTTTTTAGCTTAGTCTAAACATTATTAATTTACAAAATTTAAAATAAAAAAAAAAAAAAAGAAAGAAAAAGAAAGGAACATCTAAAAAATCACTTGATTTGTGGTTTGAGTTTCATATTTTGCTAATTGATTGTTGACCTTACAGAAATGACAATATAGTATGTTAATTTCTTAGATTTATGTTAATAATTTGGTAATCTGAATCCGAGACATTTTAGTAATTTTATAAATCTCTAGAAGACACTAGAGACGGTCATTAATAAAGTTTCCATCAGAAGTAACCAAAACGATTTTAATGACCAAATTTAGAAGAATAATTCCTCTTCTGCTTTGTAAGCTTAGGACGTTTTTACCAATTCATAAAAAAATAAAAAAATAAGCTGGCTGATGATTATTCAAATTGTCTACCTCATCACATTACACTGGTAACTCCACCGCCTTGCCATCCAACCTCATGCACATCACTTTTCTCTTTTTTTTTAACAGATTCATCCACATCATATGAGTTTAACTTAACCACACATCCAACCATGGTTAATACCACATATGCACATACATACACAACCAAACATAAATCAAACCATCCCCTAAACCTTCAAAATAAGCATTTTGGCCTATTTTGATAGGTAGGTTAAAAGTTAATTTTTTAACTCTTTTTTTTTTGAAAAAATGTACAAAAAATAAAAAAAGTGATATAATTCAAAAAAAATTAAAAAATCAAAAGCTAACTTTTAACCTAAGTGCCAAAATAGGCCTAAGGGTTGGGCTGACCCTAGGATATTTTAATCATTTTATAAGTCTCTATACTAGACGTTTTCCACAAAAATAAATAAATAACAATAGACATTATAACCATACGGAGCTCTACTCTAGCTTTAAATGACCCCCTGCTAGTGGACAGTGGGATTGATCCCTTCAGGAATTAGTCGAGGTGCTGGCCCGGACACCCTGAGTTATAAAAAAAAAAAAAAAATAGACATTATAAGCAATTCATTAAAGTTTACCACCAAATCTAATATAATTCAAAAGAGTACGTGATCAAATTTAAAAAAGCCTCTTTTGGGGTAGAGATTTTTTTGTGTTTGATTGTTTGAGAAATTTTAAATAAGTATACTTTTTAATTTTTTATAAAATATGAGTTGGGTATAAGTTGGATTTAAAGTGATGTGGTAGAGAAGTGATGCGATTTAAATAAAATGATATGACTTAAATAGGATAGTGACTTTTTAACTTTTTTAGGGGATAACAAATAAGACCTAATCTATTTTGAGTTATATCACATCTTTATATTTTTTTACATATTTCTTTTTAAAAAATCAAAAAAGTAAAAAAAAATAATTTTTAACTTATTTCCCAAAATAACCCATAATTGTAATTTTTATATAAAATTTTCATAGAAAAGAATATGATTTATTATAATCCTTTCATTTTTAATAAAAATACTCATAATAATTATCGTTATAATTTGATAGATGTCATATCATGAATTATGTATACAAATTTTATAAGCATACCATTTTTCAATTTAAAAAGAACTTGTACCTTAATATCAAAAAAATTTTAAAAAATTTATATAATTTTATATATTTCTATACAATTTAATACATTTTTGAGTGGCCCAACCATACAGGCCTAACCAATGTCATGCACATGTGGCTAACCACACATCTAACCATGGTTAATACCATATGAGCATACATAACCCACCACACAACATAAATAAAACGCTCCCTTAAACCCTTACAAAACCCAAAAAACAACCACAATACAGAGCACACACAAACAAAGCTTTTCTTGGAAAAAAAATTTTCATACCAAACTTCTGGCGTTTCCTGAATTTCGGTTACCTTTTTTGGGTTTGACGAACCAGCGACGATGATGAGTCGCCTTGCGACAAGGGTGGTCCGGTCTGTGGTGGTGGATCATGCGGCTCCGAGGTTGTTCTTCTCCACGGCGGCGAGAGAGTTGGCCGCCACCGCCTCCGCTGGATTCTTCCATGTGAATCAGGGTAAGGGGGCGGAGAGGATGTGGGTCAGATTTCCGGTGATGGGTGTGAGGAATTGTAGTACGGTGGCTTTGGATGAGAAGAAGAAAATGGAGGAGAAGCAGGTGGAGATGGGCTCGGCCGGTGGTGTCAGCGGCGGCGATAAGGCGATAGCGAGTTACTGGGGGGTTTCGCCGGCGAAGGTTACCAAGGAGGATGGTAGCGAGTGGCGCTGGACCTGCTTTAAGGTAAGCATTCGTTTTGATAGTACTAGTAGTAGTATTTCATTTTCATTGTTGTGATACAAGTTTTTAGGTAAATTTAAGCTTTGAATTCTTATTTTGCTAGACATGTGATCCCATATATCTCAAATTTACTTAGGTTATGAGTTAAAAAAAAAAAAAAAGTTATTCATTTTATTTGATTAAGTTTTCAAATTTTATTTTTATTAAAAATTGGAATTATTTTGAAAAAATAAACACCAAAAAAAAATTTTAATTAAAAAAAAATGGCCCAAAAAAAAAACTCATGAATGAAAATGATGAGTACAATTTTTTTTGGAAAAAATAAATTTTTTTTTTTTTTTTTTTTGAAAACTCAATCAACCGAACAAGATGTATTATTATTACTTTTTTTTTTTTTAAGATTTTCATTACACATTTTAATGGCTATATTTTATTAATTTGTCACCTTTCTATTTTCATTTGAACTCTTCTCTAACTTTTTACCTTTTAATTGCAACAAATAAGTCTTCAAAGTTCAGGTTTCAGTTTGATTCTTCTATCACCCCACCCCATCATTTAACAATTTAAGTGAAAGTTGAAACATAATGGACTGAAATGAAACCTTGAGCGAAAAGTGTAATTTGACTTAATAATTTTATTTATAGATAGTTTTTATTTATTTTTGAAACCTGCAAACAATTTTCTATTACCAAAACATTTTCTAAAATTCCTGTATATTCTCACAAAAAAATTTGAGGAGACTCGCTTTTATTGTTTAAAGTTTTAGTTTTAAATATATATATATATATATAAATCTTATGATAAGGCCTTCCCAAACTTAATTTGGCCACTTTAAATATATGAGATTATTTTGTTCATACGTGTTTAATGTCACTTGTTAATAAAAAAAACTACAACTAAATTTAAATGAAGATCCCTTATTTCTTACCATCACAGGGCCTCTTTTGAGTTGTTATGTAATGTAACCAAATATGTGGATTTAATTTGATGGTGTTATTTACATGGGTGTTGATGTTGGGTTTTTAATGGAATTGATGGAAGCCATGGGAGACCTACAAGGCGGACATGTCAATTGATCTGAAGAAACACCATGTCCCTGTAACGTTCTTGGACAAAGTTGCTTTTTGGACCGTGAAATCTCTTAGATACCCTACCGATGTATTTTTTCAGGTATGTAAGATAATGCAATAAATTCCCTCGATTTATTATTGGTTTTCTGTAATAGATATGTTTTTACAGGATTGTTTAATATTATGATTTGTCTAGAAGTGAAGAAACAAGAGTATTGCTATTGAGGCCAAAAAAATTAGACCCACTTTCTAAACACATCACTAGATCTAAAAAGTGGACTTGTTTATCATTTTTCAGAAAATAAAAAAATAAAAAAAAGTAAAGGATCAAAATTTGTGATCTAAATATGTGCACTGTATAAAACAGAGACGATATGGATGTCGTGCAATGATGCTAGAAACTGTGGCTGCTGTCCCCGGCATGGTTGGAGGGATGCTATTGCACTGCAAGTCGTTGAGGCGGTTTGAGCACAGTGGTGGTTGGATCAAGACATTGTTGGAAGAAGCAGAAAACGAACGGATGCACCTCATGACCTTCATGGAGGTAGCCAAGCCTCGATGGTACGAGCGTGCCCTTGTGTTCACAGTCCAGGGGGTTTTCTTCAATGCTTACTTCTTGGCATACCTCATTTCACCAAAACTGGCTCACCGTGTGGTTGGGTACTTGGAAGAGGAGGCAATTCATTCCTACACCGAGTTCCTGAAGGAGTTGGACGAGGGGAACATTGAGAATGTCCCAGCTCCGGCAATTGCCATTGATTACTGGCAGCTGCCACCTAACTCCACTCTCCGTGATGTGGTCATGGTTGTAAGAGCAGATGAGGCTCATCACCGTGATGTTAACCACTTTGCATCGGTAATAATCTTCTCCTTTTTGGCATATGCTTCTCCCCAATGACTGGATTGTCCAACCCTTGTGGGAGAAAGCACTGGACTAGACCGTTTGGTTACTGCAGATAAGCTAAACCTTGTATTTTTCATGTTCTTATGCTTAGTTTAGATAGCAATTAATGGTTTACTGGATTGAATTGCAGGACATACACTATCAAGGACACGAACTGAAGGAAGCTCCAGCCCCGCTTGGGTATCACTGAAGGATCAGAAATCCAATTAATGAAGGACATGTTGAGCTGTTCAAAAGTATCTTTCTTCAATCCATATAAATAAGACACAATGAAGTTTGTTGTGTAGACTTACTGGTGTCCATATTTCCATGTGCCTGCTTCTGAACTTTTGCCTCTGTTCTCTTCTTGGAGTTCATAATCATAGGTGATAATGTAGTTCATTAATACAAGCTATCTCCTTGTGAATGGTATACTTGAAGCTCCTCTCTCTCTCTCTCTCTATGTAAGATTGGCAAACACTACATGCGTGAGCTAAATTCAACAACTGTTTGTGTAGCAAACATGGGTTGTATAGCATTTAGCGAATTTGATGTGGGCTTGATCTTAATTGAATTGTAAGTATGGTTTGTTTACATATTTACCCTTTTGGTGGATGAGTAAAACCGTGATAGAGAAGGCTTACTCAAAAATTTGGTAACACCCCGAATCAGAAAGAACATATATATATATATTCCTTTTTTCTTTTTCATGGCCATAAGTTGTGTAATCTAATTCAAGTCCCAAGTTTTGTATAGATCCTCAAGCTTTTGTTGTGCTAATGGTGTGATTTCAGGTGAACTACACTGAACTCCAATAAAGAATTTGCTTTAGGCAATCTGCAGACTTGTAAATCTAGTTTGTTGCAATTATCATCTGAAATTGTTGGAGTTAGTACGGACGTCGATCTCTGTTTTGAGAAAGAACAGAGGGAGGGAAAGAATAATATTGTAAGAGAATGGTAAAGCTAGTTAGGACTTGAGCAGTGATCTCCACGAACAGAGGGGGAGAGAATTTTAGAGATTTTTTTTTTTTTTTGTTGTTGCAACATTCATGTATGTATTGTATGAGTAATAACTTTTATCTATGCTTTTATTTTTCATTAATGATGTGTGGCATGTACATAAAAAGTATAGATAAAAGATATTACTCATACAATATTGTTACCAAGTGTCCCTAGCCAGTTGGTTCTGCTTGAAAAATAATTTGAAATATCAATACATCAAAACAGCTCAATCCAATTAATTAAACAACATGCAATAAAAATTTGACACAAACTTGTAACAAACATATAACATAAGAACCTTGGAAATTGCAGATGCAGCTAAAGTGAGGAACGGGGGAATACTCAACAAGAAGTTAAGGTGGGCAACTAGTAATTGGTTGAAGTGAGAATGTGACTGGATTTCTCCCCTGTGATCTGGAGTTACAAATATAATACCGTAGGTCCTCATCGCAAGATACTGAAATCCAATCATTGTCATCATCTTGATACTTGACATTGTAAGTTCCAGCCATCCAGTTCAGCCTCTTTGTCACTTCTTGTTGAAACTCTACCATTCCCGACAACACAGGTAGCTGAAACTTAATAAAATACTCTCCATATTTTGCCTTTATAGTTACAGTACTTGTATCTTGCGCTTCCATAAAATACGGCTTTGTAAGAGCAGCAATAGCCAAGTCTTGCTTATGAGGTGGATCTGAAAATGGGGATTGACTAGATTCTCGGATCTGACCCTCAGCAGCACCTTGGACAATTGTTTTGGAAAGAGAGCCGTTATCCTTGGTTCTCTTGCTAGGTGACCACCATGATATATTATATTCCCGGCAGACACGTTTCAATGTAGATCGACTAACTACAAAATGAACAATCCAAATGAACAATCCAAATCCAAATAATCCAAGTAGAAGAAAAAAAATTAAAAAATATATATATATACTTTTTGTTTGCTACTGCCAACAGAAGTAATTGATTTTTCCCCAAGTACATAAACTTACCACCAAGGCTTTCTGCAGCATCATCAAGTTTCATTCCAAAACGTTTTTGGATGTCCTCGAAACTAATTGGAATTCCAGCTTTTCTGCATTGTCTTTTGGACGGATGAGTTATGCTTTTTTGCTGTGAGGAAGTTGCAGCAGCAATGTTGTTTACTTCTGTGCTATTAAAAACGTTGTTTCCAATGTCTATAGCATCCACTTGTAGTAATTGTTGATATGATGCCAACTCCCCTCCATTCTCTATCCTATCTGGAGATCTTGCAATTTGGGGTATTTGATGAGTAATGCATTTTTGCCATGAGGAAGTCGCAGCAGCAATGTTTATTTCTGTGTTACTAAAAACATTGTTTCCAGTGTCTATAGCATCCACTTGTAGTAATTGTTGATATGATAAATCTAGGCACACCACCTCCAATCCATTCTCTATCCTATCTGGAGATCTTGAAATTTGAGGTATTTGAAAATGATCGAGTTTATCATCCTTTGAAAAATCAATAACCTCAACAGATAACGCATCTCCTAGTTCTTCTCCTGAAGCGACCTTAAAACTTTTTAATTGTTGCCTCATCGTTGCTACTAACAAAAACAAGATGAACCTCGGATCCCCACCACCTTCAGTGTAGCTTGGGGGCAAAAAGAATTCTAGCACGATGACATTGTCTCCAGTATAACTTTCTTGCAAGCAAATTGCAAAACAACCCGTGAAGCTACACTCACGCGCGTAGTGTGCCAAGGGATACTCAGTTATGTTGAACTGAGTAATATCTTTGCAGAATACCAAATTATGAGATGCAAATGCCCTCCCAACAACCCCCTGTCCCTTTTGTAGCGTATGCAAAGAACATGCATGTGAGAAATGAAACTTATCTTTGTCCATATGAAAACATGTATCCCTTTCAGACACCAGATGTTCCCTGCAGCTTACATTAAAGCTACCACCGATGCCTATAGGATGGCAAAGCCTGCACAGGATCCAAATCTGAGCCAAAGGTAGATAATGTGTTCTACACACCAGTTCCAACACCTCTTTCACTTCAACCAGTGCAGCTTCAAAAGCTTCATCCTTGTACAGGGTCTAGTTTTCAAATTATTGTCACAAATAAGATAGATATTCATGAGACCAAAGTCCCTACAAAATCTAATAATAAAGAAAGATTTGACATGTATTTGAAATCATAGTATAGTGTGGCACTTACTGGCTTATAACACAATTGCTTACATGTTTCTGGATATTTCAGGTCTACAAACTGCAGGGGAATTGAAACCGATGTAATTGAAAAATCTT